>JABJVQ010011290.1:0-11424 GCA_026770845.1 Campylomormyrus tamandua | reverse complement strand
AATTATTATTGGTGTGGTAATTTAAATTTAATCTCACCTCTCGGGGACCGCTTTATAGTCAAGAAGACAGCGAAGAGGCCTGCATCCATATGGTTATTCAGGACCCTGCGAACGTGGGCATATGGCCACTGGTATCCAGGGTTCCCATTAAGGGAGACAAGGCACTGAGGATGGAGCACAGTACAGACAAAGGAAAGCGGCCTTCGGAACACGGCTTTTGTTCTGACCTGCCTCATTTTTTTCTCATTGCTTGCACATCTGATATATTGAATGTGGGTAGAGTTGAAGAATCCATATCAAAGGCACCAGTGAGAGTTTGTACATGTAAGTGTGAAACCGACCTCCAGAATGAAGTTTCATTAGGCACCATCAGCCAGCGTCGGAATGGAATCATAAGCAAAAAACCTTAAGATTGATAATGATTTATTCTTTACTAAAGTGACTTTCGACGAGTGTCACCTGATTTCACAAAGTGCGAAAAACTCCACGGGACATTTAGAAATGTCTGTCTGTACTGGGCCCACAACACAATAAGTGGAGGATTTTATTGGAATTTGGTGTATTGTATTCTAAACAGTAATAAATTGTGGTCATTTATCCCCAATTCATATAGGCCTACTTGACACGGATCTGTTGTGATTATGAAGTTGTTTAACATTGTTACAATAGACCGTTTAGAGGGTTTAGGGTTAAAAAGCTGATATTTATATTTCGTGTGCAACCACACTTTAGTGTAGCCACATTAAATTCTAACGATTGTTTGTCGGTAATTGGTTTGTTTTTAGTTAAGGACGTACCAAATAAATACAGGCGTCAGTGAATGATTAAATGTTGCATTTTGCCTAAACGGCCATTTAATACTGTCGTAAACAAAAGGGACTTTACAAAGGACAATGTGCTTAATGCGCTGATCACAGAGAAAAACGGGCAACTGGTGATGTATGTATTATGAGGAAAAACTGATAGGCATACACGATGAAAACATTACGATAAACAGTAAGAGAACAGATCTCACTGAAGCTGGTTTGTACAGGGAAAGCAAAGCATTTTTACTACGGTATAAATATAAATCATTCACATAGGCTTCCCTGCCTCCAGTACGCAGAAACCTTGGCTTGCAGTTCCCTAATTTGTGTCTCGCGGGGGTTATGATTGCTGGACCGTACCAACTCGGCACAAGTAATGGGGGTGCGGATGAGCGGAAGATGGACTGCGGGGGGAGGCAGAGGAAATGCTCGCCGATAACTTCAGCACCTGGACAGCGACCCGCAGGAGGCTCGTCTGTCCTGTGGTGACTTTTCAGCTGCGTGAGGAAGAGCGATGCGGATGAGCGGCGCGCACTGAGGCCCGTCTGCTAGACCGCGGCTGCTGTCGTCTTGCGGGGCGCTATATTAGTAGCGGTTCGCACCGCGTACTGCTGCAAGAGAGCCTTCGGATCAGGGCGCAGAGGCAGCATCCCCTTCGCTCGCTGCCTGCGGGACTGATCGGGACTGTATTTTTGCTAAGTGGGGGGGCACTTTTGGGGGGAGACGGAGCGGGGGACTCGCGTATTTCTTTGTTCCGAAGTGAAAGTGCGAAGATGCCGTGTCTGGGATGGAGGATTGCGCTATTGCTGTGGACGCTGAGCCGCATCCGCAGCTCCGGCGCGGCGCTTCCAGCATCCCGTAAGTGCAGATTGGCCGCCGCACTTTGCGCTTTAATGCGTCGCAGGATGTGTACGAGGCTGCCGATCGGCCATGGGTCCCGGCACCGCTGCTCGGGCTCTTTCTTTGTTATACATGCCTGGATGTCTGCTCGCCTGAATTAAACCTGCCACTTTAATGTACTTCGCCGTTTATTATTATTATTATTATTATTATTATTGTTAAGAAACCCGCTTTCGGTGCTGCCGTGAATGAAGCTGAATTGATTTTTACGAATCTGGTTTTAAATTTCCTTACATTTATTTTTTCTTTAGAAAACAATCTAATTTTGCATTGGGAAGCCTGTGTTGGTTATGTGATATATAAGGTGACCTCATGAAACGGCGTTATATTAGATTGTTATTTGTCTTCTTAAAGTCAGTGGTATTTACAGTTTGATTGCTGGATAAATATAAAAGGTCTGTTTTGATGTTACGTGCATCCCAGTGTGGAAGCGCAACTTTCTACTAGCGGTTAGTCAAACCTCACACTCCCGTCGCCTGAAAGACGCTGATTTACAGCCGCTTCTCTCGTAAACTTGGTTTGTTGTCGTACAAGCAAGTAATTAACGTGGCATTTCAGACACATTACCTCCGTGCCGAACGATGACGAAACTTTCCATGATTTTGATATTTTATTACATTGTAATAAACATGGGTGGACATTTGGATAGATCTTTGTCTTTATTGTTCCCATTGCTGCTCATTGCATCCTTTCCCAATCTGTTGTGTTTTAAAAAAACCAACAGCTGCTCCTATCTGGGGACCAAGAGAAGTGGGTGACACGTTTGTGACTGAGCATTTTTGTATAATATGACCACTAACTGCAAAACATGAGTTTAACACCTGGGGCGTCATTTGTAGCCTTAAAAGCATATGATGTCATACATTTATAGCTTTTGTTTATGTAATAAATCTGTCACAGGTCTTCCGGTTTCGATTTCCTACGTGGTCTTTGTATTTTAAAGGCTATACAATGTTAAAATATACCTACAGGGGAACTTTATTACTAAAATCGCGATTATAGCTGAATCAAAGTCCTTTCATTCATTCGGATATTGCCAGATTTCTCGAACTTTTAAAATGCTTGATCTTTTAAAACGCACCTCTCCAAACCTTTACACAGCAAAGCGACTCTGCGTGTAACTTCATATGACTAAAAAGCTATGGGTAACTAAATGGGATACGCGCTCGCTGTTAGTTCTGTGCCGTAATGTGAGACGCAGAAAGCGGTCTTTACCGTTCGCTTTGCCCGTTTTGTGCTGCTATGTTTCATCGCGCCGTATTGCTGCGTTATGATCTGCCACACATCCCGAACAGTCCCGTTCATTGCTCATTTAATGAAGGATACGCTTTTCTTATAGCCATCTAAGCAAAACAATGTAGCAAATGCTGTTTATCATTCTGCTTGTTTTCCTGCACCTGTCTCCTTAGAGTTTGAGTTGCGCATATTGATTTATGTTTCAAGGCACTTTATGGCCCGCAAACACGTTGGGTATTAAGGAGCCGCAGACGCCAATGGAGCGTTTCCTGCAAGGCTGACCAGCTCCACACCACTTCCCATCTGCTGAGCCGCTCAGTGTGCGTGCCAGACCCGCTGGAGGCTTGTTGATGCCGGAGACTGGCATCCGCTAAAGCACCTACAGGTTTCTCCAGCGAGGTTGCTCCTTGCGTCCCTTTCGATACCACCTTCCTAGAGACGGTGGCATTACATAAACCTGTTATTACGTGTGTGTGAACTGGCAGCATTCGCAAGTTCATCTTATTTTATATAAATCATTACCACAATCCTATAATTTTCACTACGAACACTTTTTAAATTACTATTTTTTAGACTGTGTTTTTTGCATCACGCAAGGAGCTGATAGCTTATCCCAGACTGCAGATCGCTTCTTTAAAGTGGCGTTAATGTAAGGGTGGAGTGGGGGTGCGTATTGTTTTATCTGGGGAGCTGTGTCTCACCCCCCCAGCACACCGGAGGCACCGCGGTGACAGCCGGAAACGGGGGGACGAAAGAAAGCTGAATGTGGACAAGGAGCGGCTCCGCCATCTGTTTCCCGCGTCGCAGGTCACTCTTCGACCCCCGTGTAAATTGAAAAGCTTCCATCCACCTGGTCTTCTAAGCGTAAAAAAGAGAAAACGTTACAGCATTATGAGGGGCACCTAAAAGTTTCCTGCTTTAGAGAACTTCCAGGACTCATTACGTTCAGTTACAGACACACCTTAGACAGAGAAACCAGGTGGCTGGACTGTCCTGCCAACGGAGGACAGACATGATTGTCTTTACTTACAGGTCAATGTTTTGTTCGACGTCTGTTTCCCATTCATTTTCCAAACAAATATGTTTATAAGATTCACGTATGCACCACTAGAGATTTTGGGCCCCATGAAAGCATATCATATGATATGATCAACCCAACCAATGCAATAATGATCTTAAATTTTAATCTCAATTTTTGGGATCATCCTAACACCCCCCTTACAGCGCACCTGGTTATCATTAACAATAACCTAAATTAATTAATTACCAGGATAAGTGTAGTGAGCGTGTTTCATATGTCCAAATAGTGCACTGTCCTATGATTGTGACTGTGATTGTGTGTGACTGCTTTGGTGAAATGCGCTCAGGCAGAGCTGTGGTAATGCAGTGGACAGGGTCATTGTATTACCTGCATGGTTTGTGTGTGACTGCTTTGGTGAAATGCGCTCAGGCAGAGCTGCGGTAATGCAGTGGACAGGGTCACTGTATTACCTGCATGGGGCTAAAAAAAAAAAAAAAAAAGCTGACATAAACAAGGGCGTTTAGCTGCGCGTGTCACTGCAGGAATGAACTAAGAGGGAGTCCAATCCGGACGGAACGCCTGTGGTCCAATCCACGTCTAAGACTGTTCCATTATGTGCTGTATGCAACTGCTGTCTTCACCTGACTGCAGCTGTGGTCTTGCACCCCAGGCTATCATGATTTCCAGTTTTATTTTTGTTAAATTATAGTAAGGCACTTTTTATAGTTAATTGCACGTTCTGTGTCCGCCGTAAGATTGATTTATTGCTGCTGTGAGGAGCCACAGGTCTTTAGCTGGAGCACATTAAAACAGTGGGACCCACAGCCATGTGACTCTGGCCTCTGTCAAGCAGAAAAGTGCACACTGGGTGCAAACGTCGATGCTGGCATGTAATTGGCATGTCATTTTACAAAAGCAATTGCTGGCTGCCATCCCATGCAGGGTGAGCCCCAGCCCTGTGCCTGCCGTAACATCCCATGCAGGGTGAGCCCCAGCCCTGTGCCTGCCGTAACATCCCATGCAGGGTGAGCCCCAGCCCTGTGCCTGCTGTAACATCCCATGCAGGGTGAGCCCCAGCCCTGTACCTGCTGTAACATCCCATGCAGGATGAGCCCCAGCCCTGTTCCTGCTGTAAACGTCCCTATTTGTGGCAGGACATCACTATAAAGTGGGCGTGTCTTGTAGTGGGTGTAACTTGTACTGGGCGTTTCTTGTAGTCTTGCGGGCTGCAAATGGACGCTGTTTTGGATGGATGGATGGATGGACAAATAGGCTATGTGCAGACGTGATCCTCTGCATTCCCAGACATCCTCCGGGCTACAGGAAAGGGGAAGAAGATTTGATGCTGAATGAAAGTTCTCCTGGTTGTCGAGAGAAGATTCAGAATTACAGGTCGGAAGTGCAGGGCTTTGAGCTGATCTTCTGACAGTGGTAGTGAGTCGTTTCACAGAATACGCCCACTGATCTAACAGAACTTTATTTTTAACACATCACTCTGTAAGATGTACGTACACACACGTAGTAAGGGAGAGAGTGATAGACAAAGCCGGCATTTCAGTGTAAAGGTCTATTAAACTGCCAACAAGCGTGTCTACAGAGCAGAGTGTCAATATGCTGCATGTAGTTGTTGGTTTATACATCGGAGGTGGGACCAAATTGATTTCTGAATAAATTACAGTACATTAAATAAATGTTTTTAAAAATACAATGTATTATTCTAGAAAATTCATTCACTGCTCAGACACTGTCAGTATAGACTGAGCGATGTCCCCATAATGTCCTAATTTCATCTCTACTGTTTTATGTACATATTCATTAGTCTGGATAGAAGTATCGGATGGTGTACCTTATAGTTAATAGTATCAGGATAAGCATGTATTGCTTTTTTGCCGAAAATGCTTCATTTCTTCTTTAAAATATACCAAGACCTTTATGAACTTGGATAAAATTCCACGCCGTGATTTTGTTATTTCATATTTCTACCGAGCATTTATCGACATTCCCGCTTAGAGACAGGAAAGCCTGCGCCGTCGTTCTTCATTTCACCGCGCCGCTTCAGGCCCGGGCACTCGAGACTGATGCGTATCGGATGGCTGATGTCTCACGGAGATTGGCAAGGCGGCTGGATCCTGTCAAGCCACATCTACTGCATATACCGCTGAAAGGATAGTGAGAGAAATGTGAAAATATGGGTAAAATATGCGGAGCACAGTACGCTTAGGAGTCCACCTGTCTGCTAGAGGGCACCGCCTCTCGGTTTCAGGACTTTTCAGTGTATTTTAGGCTTAGGGGGCTTCTGGGATCCGTTTTTAACATGCATGGAACTCAATATTAATCCTCAGCTCCGGTAATCTGTACCTTAGCTTTGGAAAGTCAGTGTTTCTTTGCGGTTTTTTAGTTTCTCTAACTGGCTACGGCTTTCAGCCAGACAGACCGTCTCTCCAGGTCTCAGTATTTGAGATACGCTCTGTTCACATTACCCATATAGGCCTAATTATATATGCTAATGAATATTGTTTGTTTGCAGTAAGAGCGGGACCAGCGGCTGGGGGGGTCACCGGGAACCGGCGCTAGCGGCCATTTCTTTGCCTCCAGCTTAAGTCTCGCATGGGATGACTAAGAGCTCCCAGAAAAACACCATTAAATGATTTAAAAACAGAAAGACATTAACCTTTGCTGGCATCTCCCACACCGAAGATGCTCAGCAGAGCGGCTGTCGGTCTGCGGCCCCGGGGCTGATTTACCTCTCGGGTCCGGCTTCAGTCATCCGCTGCGGGCTGATCGCATCCCGGCCTGCCTGAATATTCATGAGCTGGGATTTTGCCGGAACGTTATAAGGTGGCTCCTGCGTCAGCCTGTTCGCGGAGCCTGAGCGAGCGAGGGCTGAAAAGCGTGAGCTAATCATCGGATAAAAGCCTGGCTGAGAGAGTTATAATATATTTATCTAATGTCTCTTTAACGAACTGCCCGGTGTTGCTAAACTTATAATTTTTCTCGACCATAAACTAATTTGTCATTTCCTGCCAATGCGGCGGCAGCTGGTTGCCGAACCAGGCGCGCCGCCGACACGCTCCGGTTATCTCCGCGGGAACGCGCCGCCTCGCCGGTATCAGCCCGGTCCAGCCGTGCTGACCGGCCACATCGCTGGACGCCGCGGTGCCGTTCGCTTATACCGCCTCCGTGCCGTCATTGATCCTTTTTATTGCAAAATTCTCATTAACTGCTTGTGCTTGGATTTAGCCTTTCCGGCTTCGCCGGGTGCAGTTTGTATTGGATATAAACGGCTTAGCTGACCGCTGCAGGTCCAAAGCAGAAGGAAACCTTGGATTTATTTTGCCCCTAATCCCTGTCTGGAAAGACAACCATAATTTTTTTTCGAAATATTTATAACACAATATGAAATAGGCGGTAGCCATTTAAACGGCAGCACTGGCTCTGGGTAGAGACGCTAGCAACACAGACAAAGTGAGGAAGGAGTTGAACAGACGAATCACTCCGGGCCCCTTAAATTAAGGTGCCTTTAGCTTGACCCTTAAGTTATCACGCTCCGCACAGATGTGTATTCACTTTGGTCCTTTCCCCAAACTGTCGCTTTTCACACCAATTCCATTCAAATTCGTTTTAATTAAATGTCCAGTGTTTTAAGAGGACATCCTGATTCAAGCCTCGATGTTACGCTACCTGTCCACGTGCCTTTCTTATCAGCAGCGTCTGGCTCGCATATAGTGGCGACTTTTCCAGATTGAGGATCCCTATTGGCCGTGTGCAGTAGCGGCATTGAAACGCCCGCTCATTCAGCCACACTCGGGTTCAAAGAGAAGTGCAGAGTACTACACATCATTTTAAACAGTGAAAAAACGAGACAGTATGCTGATTAAATGACCGTGCTCCTTACATTGAGAGTAATTGTGTGTTTTGCCTTGTGGAAGACGCCTCTCCAGCGGACCCCTGTAAAGAGAGGCTTCATTTAATTGGCAAGCAAATAAACAATGAAAAGAAATTTACAGAAGCTGTACCTGGAGACAGTCTTTAAACTCCGACGTTTAATCGGGGGTAATAATTGTTTTTCCTGCCTAAGTTTAATCGGCAACAACCCCTAGAATGAAAGAAGCCTTTAACTTTCCATGAGGACATCTGCGGCAGCAATTATCCTCTGAAACTCGTGTTTTTTTCCTGCTTTCTTTGTCATTCGCTCCGAGGCCTTGTCAGTCCACTCCTCCAGACCTGGGCTTTATCTAAGGCAGACAGGTGGCCTCTCGATAGTCGCAAGGTCTGTCGCAAGCATTAATCAAGCAATAGGACAGAATTAACCGGGCCGCTGCAGAGAGCTCTCATCGCCTTTTCAAACGTTTGAATTCCGTCCATTCATCTGAGGAACGCTTATCTCGGTCAGGGTCGCAGGGATGTTCGAATCATCAAGTCAGACATTTCTAAACAATCAATGGTCCTGCTCTCGAAAGAAACATTTCCGAACCGTCGTTCTTCAGCGAAGTTTTCAGCGGCTCTTGGGAAAGCGGAGCCTTCTGCTCAGCACCACTTGGGTTTCGCTCCAAGCCCGCGAGACCTTGTACCGGTGACACCGCCGTGGAAGAGGGATGTGGAAGGAACTTTTCGTGACAGAATAGACCTCAGTAAGTTTCTACACAGAAAAAATGAGAAACTTTTGTATTATTTTTATACCTATAAATACAATTTACTTGCATGTTTTCCTTTTTTTCAAACAAAGCCACACCCAGCTTTGTAACAAAGCGGAGGTACATCTAAGCAGTCAGGACCTAAGTGGCGTTCATGGCTTCATGCTGGTTCCTTAGGCTGTATGGGAGACCCATTAACTCACTGACTACCCTGGGAAATTAGTGGGTCTCCTCTCACCCACAGGAGGCGAGACTCCGAAAGGAAGCTGGGGTTCCGGGGCAGGCCGGCAGAGGGGCCCAGGCAGGCCGGCAGAGGGGCCCGGGCAGGCCGGCAGAGGGGCCTGCTATTCTTAGCTCTCAGTGCAGTAGCGTTGGGCCGAGGCGTCTGGCGGGTTGACGGGAGCTGCGGGGCCTGGCGGGATCACCTGCGGATCTGCAGCGCAGCGCCGCATGGGCCGCGGGACACCGGCTTTGCTGGCGTGCAGCTCCGCTCGCTAATATGCCAGCGACAGGCTATTAGCGCGCACTTTAATGGGCGCTCCGGGCGGGCTCTAAAGGTGGGGCTCCGGAGTGCCACGCAAGGACGTGACAGCTGTGCTGGTGTAAATGGGGCGGAGGTGCTGTGGTTGGTATTTTTGCCCCATACCTTTAGGACTTGGGTTCGAGTCTGCGCCCCCAATCTTTGTGTGAGGTGTATGTAATTGTGGGGTTTCCTCTGGGTCGCCCCCCAGGGTGTGAATGGTGTGTCAGTGGGCCCAAGACCGATTTGGTGCCCCATCCTGGGTTATTCCCTGCCTTGCACATGCAGCTTCCTGGTTAGACACCAGACCTCTATCACCCAGCATGAGCGGGTGCAGAAGATGAAGGGCCACTTAGCGCATGCAGCCCGTCTCTTGTGGCTCCTGTTGCTGCTGTTCATATCGTACGCTTCATATCTATATTTGTGAATCACCATGCATGTTAGCAGAAGATGTTGCATTATGGGCTGTATCATGAAGAATGAACCCGATGTAAGCATAGGAGAACAATTCCCCTTTGTAGGAGAGAGCAGGAGAGCGAAGGGGGCTGTAGTCATTCCGCAGCGATGGGTTCCTGCGAGCGCATGCATTGCCGCATGCGGCCATTAGGCGGTGAATGATCTCCTATGGCAGCCTCGTGAAGTCGCTTTAATGCGACTCGATGGCAGCGTGAATAATGGAGAAGGATGTTGCCTCAAATTGAGATTATTTGTTTTGCCGTCTTTGTACAAATCGCATATTCGCGGATCCTTCCGGCTAGCACCGCAAAACAACGCGACAATGCGGGGGGTGTCGAGCGAGGAGGGTCAGGCAGGGGGGGTCGCGACCCAAAGGGTAACGCCTATGAAAACTTGTTATGCGGAAGGGAAAGGGGGAAAGGGGGGCAGTGAGCGAGTCAGTGATGGTGAGTCCCACGGAGTGTGCTGTCGGGGGGGGGCAGAGAAGTGAGGCGGCTTGATTTCACCGCCTTGTTGTGAGGACCTGTAATTATCACCCCAAAAGCCATTAACATCGCTTCTGCTTAATTAATATTTTGTCTAGTTGGGCATATCTGGGGCCACTGTGATTTGTAGGCTGTGGCCCCGTGTTTTTGCTGAGACCCATTTGCCCCCCCCCCCCCAGTCACTTGGGCGTTAGAGATTACTTTTCAGCGAAGCTACAGGTCACATCTGCCTGGGGGGGGGGCGCCCACTGGGCACCATATTAATCAGGAAGCCGAAAGGCCACCCAGCCTTTGGCAGGTGTCCACGCTCGTGCAGCCGTCAGCCGGCCAGAGCTGCACCCTTCACCCTCTCCTCGTCTCAGCTGCTGAGGAACTTTACATAGCTGCTCAGCGCCCTCAGGACACTGTGCTTCAGATTCCTGAGTGATGTCACCATCGTGCCCATCGCCTCAGTCACACCAGTGGCTGGCTGTCCCTGTTTTTACGCTTAAATTAAAAGAAAAGTAGTATTGACGCGATGTGCTGAGACCAATAACCGTCCAAGCGACTAACACCTTGCCGCTGCTCCTTTGCAGCCGGACCCGGCGTCTGGGACGCTGTGACACTCTCTCTGCCGTCGCAGCGTTCGGCGTGACATTCCTGCGAACGATTGCTGTCCGACTCCAGCAAATTAATGCGCAACACAAGCCGGTTACCGAGAGTAAATCCAGATTGGGGGCCTAAATGCCCCTCATCTGCTATAAATGTGCCCCCCCCCCCCAGCCCGATTGGGTCTCAGCTGGTTGATGAACATCACGCTGGAGACGGGGAGCTTTCAAAGGGAGGTCTGGCCTGTGAACGATGAAGCAGATTTTATGGCTTTAATGCTAATCTCATTCTACCTGAGGTGTAAAACTAATTAAAAAGGCCCTTCTGAAAATTTGGTTTTTGCAGAGAAACAAAAGTTAATAAAGTAAGTCATTCAAATTATGTTGGTGATTTCAATATCTCAGGCCTTCGGGGTATCCCGGCTAATTATATTTCTGTGACTTACAGGTACCACTCAAAATTAATATGAGCAGCACATAATTTATATATTTATAGCAAGCAGACAGTTATCTGATTTCAGATGGAAGGGTGACAGAGATCGGGGTGGACGGGGAATCCGTGGAGGACACATTTCAGCGACAGTGACATTAATTAAGATGACATGGTTTATATAAAATTTCTGAACTCTGCTTTTCTAGGAGATTAAGAGAAATTAGATGTGTGTACGCTTTAATTAGTTTAAACTGTGTTAGTGGTAGGGGAGGCATGGTGGTGCAGTGGTTAGCACTGTTGCCTCACACCTCTGGGACCCGGGTTTGAGTCTCCGCCTGGGTCACAT
>JABJVQ010011289.1:0-11445 GCA_026770845.1 Campylomormyrus tamandua | reverse complement strand
GTTTCTGAACTCGTCTGAAATCGTTTACTGAGCTACATCTGATTGACTGTACGTGATTACGTCAACAATATGCAAATTACGCATGACGTCATCTAGAGACATTTGGCGACTTTTCGAGCAGACTTTAGCTACTTTCCATTGAAAATAGTTGGCAACACTGGGCCCGGGGTTTGGAGGCCACTGAGCTAGATCTCTAGGAGCAAGATTAGCAGCCCTGATTTAGGGACACTCACCAGAGAGGGCAGGACCTGAGAACAGAGTAGCGCCAGCTATCCATCCAGCAGCCTTCAGGGTTATGCACCATGTTCAAGGACCCAACAATGATGTGATCACTCTGCCAGCCATGGTATTTCAGTAACCTTCCATGCGCAGACCTAAGCAAAGCACAACCTTAAATGTATGAAGTCCCACCGAGATTTGAACAACTCTGATCGCTGGATTCAAAGTCCACAGTACAAACCGTTACACCATAGACGTTGCAAATAGTCGACAAAACACGTACAAGATTAATTCCAAGCCCTTCCTAACTCGATGTGTGTGCGCTTGAACTTATATCACAGACTGTAATGAATGTTAGACTCCATGCCAGTATTTATTGAAGATTTTGAATTGGCTAATTAATTATCTTATTCATCACACACCAATTTCTCCACCTTCAGAAAGTGGCATGAACTTAGCGTTATATATCAAGTGTGATTTGTTATTCCTGCGTTTGATAAATACGATCAGAAAACTGCCCTCCAATAAAATTTTATAATGACAATTCAGTTAATCTCAATAAGCAATACTGTTAAGATATTGATCGGTCCAAAGGCAAGGTAGATATAGTCCTCAGAAAAACGCTATGGCGATAGATTTTAAATGCATTAATTATTGTAAAACCATTTTAAAATAAAACGTCCGTTGTCTAAAACTTCATCTACTTCCATTCGCTGGACTTATGCAAAACATCTATACTTGACTAGTTAAAAGAAGATGAACAATTTATTCGTTTGTTTAGCAATAGCATTCCCATTCATTCCCTCCCTCGTCTTCGGTCATACTGCAACTATATATACACATATATGGAATTTTAATTTTTAATTTCACCTGAATGATGAATTTCCACAGAGAAGCTATACGTGCTTATACGTATATATATAATCGTAATTCTTAATATAATATCAAATGTACGTGGACTCTATGCCAAAAATGCGGATTCCTACTGCCATCTAGTGGTCATTAGTGTACACGTGTTTAAATTAACGAGTCAAAAGCGCGATTACAGTACTTCAGTCTGTTTTAATATTACCTACGATATTCTTTGTGTGACCCGATAAAATAATCTTCATATATAAAATAATTAAACCGGATATAACCATGTGCAACGTTGTCTGTAGAATGAACAGTTATTTATCTGTTGTTGTTTATAGTATATCAGTATTGCTTACTATTTATAAGTGGGATTTTAATAATAACACTATTTACTGTACTTGCCGTGCATTTCGCTAAGCCAGTCCATAAAATAATAAATTATTACTTGGCAAAAAATGCGTTTTATTGGCAGATGCGTGATTAGTTGCACAAAAATATCTAACAGTTACTGTAGAAGTTACCGTAGTTATAATATCCATTGGAAATATAGTTGAAAGGACGTCAAATTCCCGAATTTATCAGAGAATAAATCTGCGTTAAAGATGCCCCACGATCCTGTGGGCGGCGCTGTTTCAGATGGAGCGTCAAAGTCAGTATTATTTTCCATACACCGGCCGCATATATATAACCGTAGGTTCAAAGAGATTGAATTCGACTGCTATCCTACTGAGATTGAACCCCAGCCGTTTAACCTGTAATAATTAAGCTGTAGGCCCCAACGCGACTCTGGATGGATGGAATCACAAAGGGAGCCAGATTTGATCCCCAATGAATGAAAGAATAAACCAACAATCGATTGCACGTGGCTACAAATTAATATTTACTGAGCAGTGGCTATAATATTAGTCATTATTAATCTTTTATTTTTTTCTGAAATTTCCGGTTTCAGCATGTCTCTGCTAAGGAAATGGACAGAAATGGACAGCAACTTAAGGCAGATCAGTCAATGGCGACATGATCTGTGCGTGATGCTGTGAATCGGTGGTTACACCATTATCAGTGAGAGGATGCTATATTGACAAGGGAAAACCCAGTCAGGCTGTCAAAACCGAGAAAGCGGAATGACTGAGCTCAATTTAATGATAATATTTCAATATTAAACGTACAGTCTCCTGTACGCTTTGGGATGACCCTGAAGCCAGAAATATGAACATAATATTGAAATTGTCTTAATAAGACCCTTCGAATAACTTATCTTAAGCTGAATGCTTTTGCGGCTTATAAAAATAAGGTTAGAAGTGTGCCTGAAATTAGGTAACAAATTTAGAAAATTAAATCTCGCATGTAAAATTTAACAGAAGCGCTCAATGTACGCAGAGGAAAGAAAATCCCATCGTGCGGCTGAAACTGGGGAGTTTGATTTTCGCCTTTGAAATTTCGGACATTAAAACGCCGGCATCCTTAAACTGAGCGGGTGTCGGTACACATGCAGCGGGCTCCGGTGCGGGTGGCGGGGGCGTGGGGGGCGGTGTAGGTCCTTGGGACGCATGCGCTTGGACCGAAAGCAGTCGGTCTGGAAAGCCCACAGCAAACGGATGTAATCAAAGCAAAGATTTACCTCTTATCTAGCATACATGGTGAAATTGTAAGTACCGGCACCCAGGAATGTGTCTGCAGACGCTGTGATTGTATGAGATATAGTTGTAAACATAGTCCAACGTGGCAATCAATGCAAGTTGATATAAATGACGATTTTATTTCTAGTGACTGTCCTGCATGATTTAAACCACAGTCTGCCGAAAGAGTCTTTTTCGAGGATCTTAGGAGTGACAAAAACCATGCATCTTGAAAATGCATTTGCGGTGATCGTAAGTGTCTGTTGCACAACATGATTTGACGCGCTTTTGCGTTAGTATTCTCGGTAATAATGAAATCAGCGGGAGTATTTCGCTCTTGGTCCCGCTGTCGATATTCACGCCGGTTTTAGGGTTTAGATGCGTCGCCTCTGAGTTTTGCTGGGCTGCTGGTTTTTGGATACGGTTGCATTTGAGAGTAAAACCTGCTACTGGCATCGCAGCTTCTGCCACTGTATACTTTGGATAGATGGGGGGCGCCTGCTGTCACTGCTGGGCACAGTTTGCCTATCCTATAAACTACACATATTATATCATTAAGGAAAGACGAATAAATAAGCATGCACGTGCTTGTGCAAAAAAAAAAAAAAAAAAAAAAACATGCAACCGCAGTTTATTTGATAAAACTCATTACAGCCCCTTCAGTACTCTGGGCATCTATTTGCAGTATTAACCGCCTTTAAATGTATTATCGAATACACGTAGGCTAAAGAAAAAACAGGGAAAAGATGTTGTCACGTCTAATGGTTCGACTTTTATAAGTAGTTCCGCTGGTGATTTTATCAAGGTAAGATGCGGACTTTCCCCGTCGTAACGGAGTAAATCGGTGTTTTGTAGAATAAGCGTATTTTATAACGTCTCAAATAAACACACACGTGTAACAAATATTCTAAATTGTGTTATTAAGATTAAGGCAGACTTGTATTCATTAATTATTTATTATTATTTATCCGTTCTGTATTGATAGGTCAGGTAGCTTTCGAATGTGTTCACCTGTAACATGTCTTATAGGTTCATTATAATTCTTTTAAAACATTATATATTGTTTTTAATGAGTTTTGACGTATCTGTAAAGAGAGCGCTCTTTTTTGGTTGTGCGGCTCCCCTCATGTTGATCAGCATTCTAAGCCGCTCGCGTACAGGCGCTGCCGAGCTGTTTCCGGCCCCTGCGGCCGGTAGGTGGCGTATTCGCGTCCCAGGAGAGGAATAAAATATCAAGCTTAGCACTAATTGATGTAGTTCATCTTAAATATGTATGTACTGTAATGGAAATTTATAGTGTAACTGTGCAATAAAAAATTAGCAGTACTTAGCAGTAGTGACCCTTTACTTGATCTGCGGTTACAAAGTTGCTGAATAAATATATGTAGACCTATCTAATTAATTATAAATTATGAATTAAAGTATCCTTGGATCATGTGGCCAATGCTGAGCAGTGCTGGCCGGTGTACTTCTGTACAAACAGACAGGCCGCATGTGGGTGAAAACAAATATAAAGAAACTACACAGGCACGTAATCAAATCTAGCAGAGATGATGACGCGTCTGTCGATCCCTCTGTCCACTGGGGGTGTCCTTTGGCGCTGTCTTGGGGATGTCCCGCGGGGCAGCGTTTTACGCGGTATTTTGAAAGATATACCTATATTGAATGTTCCTGCGTCATTAACCCACAGCTCTAATGATCTATCCACCCATCTTCCAACCGCTTATCCAGGACATAATCATGGGGACAGTTTAATAAACTATTATATGTCTTTTTTGTAACGATTTCAAAACAGGGAGAGTTTGTTACGTAAAAACCCATAATCAAAACTCATTTTAATTTTTCGTTAGGATACGCAGTCTATACTACATGTATTCAACAAAGCGTTTTAGTCTTGATACAAAACATGTAGAGCTGCTCGTTCACCTGCTGAGATTTGTGTGTATGAAGTTTAAAGTTCATCTCGGCAAAATAGTTTTCATGCCCGTCTACTCCAGCCTATTTGGGGTCTGCTTGGTTAGATGTTGGTCTTCATCCAACTATATCGAGTGATACATAAAACAGACATGCATCTATACATCGCCCTTACTGTGTGGGTCTGCATGTGTGTGCCCTTTGATGGACTGGAATCCTGTCCACAGTGTTTATATCTACCTTGTGCCCCGTCCCGCCTGGGACAGGTTCCAGGCTCACGTGACCCGGTACAGTCATAAACGGTTATGGAAGATGGATGGACGTTCAGATGTGTGATATGCATTATATGAATGTAATATGAATGTAATAGGTAGGGGGCGCTGTTGGTGTTTACCAACATTACATGACGGGTGGAGATACCGGCACCTTTGCGGTTAAAGGGGGCATTTACACTCAAATACAGTTTGAGTCACATGGAAAGGGATCATTTATACAGAATGGAACCGTGGTGTAGATTTCTTCTGCTGTGAACAGTAACCACTTCTGAAATTGTTGCGGATAGATATATCTGCCAATTATTGTTTTTAATTTCAAAATTTGCTTATTATTTGAAGTTAGTGAACAAGCCCAAACCGTATGAGGCTGTTTGTAAAGATGTTTTCAGGGCGTATAAGGCGCGTTTTAGGAGACAAGCTAACATCCGTTTGGCTGATGTAAACTGGGCGTGAATGTGGCGCTTGGATCTCAAACTGTTCCCCTGCTCCTTGTTTATCTGATGAGCTCCCAGCTGCTCGGACACGTGGCTAATTAATCTCTCCGGGTAGTCACGTGACCGATATTCTCTTTGTTTTGTTGTATCCATTCCCCAGGAATGTCGCCTTGGGAATTAGCATATGGTTAATGCGAAACGGGATATACAGTATCAATTGGGTAGAAATCACTTAACTGTTTTTTTTCCCCCAGAAGGAGAAGAAGTATGAATCTTAAACTAAAGCATGTCACATTTAATCAACTGTGGCAGTAAAAGTGACACATTTTTTCAAAAATCAGGGTCAGACGGTCCCTGGAGCAATTCAAGTTAAGGGCCGTGCTAAAGGGCCCAATAATGAAATCACTCTGCTGACCTCAGGATTTGAACCAGCAACCTTCCAGTCACAGGAACAGAACCCTATAACACAGCTGGGAGATGTATAGCTGATGATGTATAGCTTAAAGCTCTTCATTTACACAATATATAAATCTAGTAGATTTTAGCAGAGAAAAAAATCAGAGATGGATTGATATTGTTTATTCCCATTTCTATCTCAACATTCAAATTTTGAGTATCTGTCAGTTGTGATACAAATGCAATATATATTTATCAACTACAAAGCTTTAAATGAGGTATTTGTATCAGTACATTTCAAATACACGGCAAACTATCTGCATTTAGTGTTTTCGCAGCATTGTGCGAGTATGCTAATAGGAGAACGAAATGGTCATGCCGCTCAAACGAAAGCGATGCAGCTACGCTACAGGGAGAAATCCCCGCCCAGCGTGATCGAAACAAATCTGCTTCTTCTTACACGTACAACTTTCGCAAAAATAAACAAAAATATGTAGTATTTCTTAAAGCGCAAATTGCGCACTGTTGCCAAATTAAATACAATAAAGAAATCAGTCATAAAAATATCGACATACATACATACATACGTCTCCAGTACAAAATATACAATGGGGCACATATAAAACTTTTAAGTAGTCATTAAGCAAACTTTAGAAAGAAGTCTGAAGTCTGTATACATTTTATTGTGGTCAGAGATGAATCCGAGTTCACATTGCTGCCGTCTCTACATGTAATGGTATTTTAGGGATTATGCTGTATGTATGTTTTGGAATATTTTTAAATGTGTTTTTAAATGTTTTAAATATGTAAGAACATCTGTCTTTCTAATTATTGCCATATAATGTGCTACATTGCACATTGTGTTATATAATTACATTTGCATTGCATTTACATTTATTTATTCGGCAGACGCCTTTGTCCAAAGCCACGTACAAGCGAGGCACCGACAGTACAGTATGAAATTCAAAGCCGCGTGACAGGTGACACGGTGACACTGTCGCCTCACGCCTCCACAAGGCAGGGGGTTAAACATTCTGCCTCCTGTATGAGACGGCTTATTCTTCTGATGTCTGTGATGTTTTCCTGAATAGCGTGTGAATGTGTGACCTGCCATAGACTGGTATTCCCTCCAAGGTGTCCCCCACCGTGAATCCTGTGCTTCTTCGAATCGCATCATTACGGCTTTTGCCTCCCTATTGGATGAGTATCTGAAGATGAACGTGTGAAGTGACGCGCTAAAGACCTAGACTGCGTGACGTGTCTGCACAGCCTCTCATCTTGGGGGGTGGGCTGCTTTTAGCGATGCTTCTGCAGAGACTGCATATGTCTCCACTACGGATTCTGTGGGATGCTGGTCACCTGACTTCACTTCACTTCAGACCGCTTTATAGGGGTTTACAAGATCATACGCACCTTTAGTGTAGTGTGGGCACATGCAAACAGTAACAATCAATCTCCATCCAAGATACTAGTACCAGTCGGACTGGCTCACATTTATTTATTGGCTACGATATTATGATATTTGTGTTTCTCAGGGGACTTTTTTGATTGGGCCTCTGACCTGCTGTAGTGGTGTTCAATTCCCAAGACAGATGACGAATAATCACCTGAGGTTAATTATTTCATGGAGTGCAGAACCGGGAGCTGAAATGTTTTCATGCTACGAGACTAGTAACATGTCTGACTTCTCGCCATTAAATACATAAATATTCCTGTATTCGGGGAAATGAGTTGCTCAGCAAGCTAAGTCCCTGTGCCTTTGATTAGAAGATCACCGGTTCAAGCCGTGGCCTCAGCAGAATAGTCACATGTTTGTTGGCCCTTGAGTGAGGCCCTTAACCACCACCCCCACCCCCACAGTTACCCCCAAGCCTGCTCTCAACTGTATATGTGTCTCATGTAGAGCACAGAGAACCATCCCCGTACTCATACTTGTGCAACTGGCAAATAAAGGATTTAATTTTAAAAATGAAAACATTGTTCTGCATATACTACTTGGAATAATCTCTTACGTTTACCCCGATAAATTTCAATTTTCTGTAATATATTCTTAGCACTGATAGCATCATGTTTTAGATGCAGATATAATGGCAACACTTTACTTGACGGGGCACAAATAATACACTATTAAACTATTACTTATCTATTAATTACCCACAAACTACCTCTTAGTTACATGCTGATCTCATGTTGTTTCATCATTAATGAATCATTGTTTTATCTCAAGCAGTTACTATTACTCTGTTAATTCTGTAAACCTTTGTGAACTATTGAAGGAACCACTGAAGGAACAAGTAATGAATAACACAAGTGAGATACTGATCTCATGTTTGTTCATCAATGAATCTTGACACATCTTTTATATCAAGTTGTGACCATCCATTCTAAGGCTCACATAGATTTAGCAGATACCTTCATTCAAACCAAAGTATGCAACTGAGAAAAATGTAGAGTCAGACAGGGCCTTGCTCAGGGGGCCCACTGGTGACATCGCTCTGCCAACCACAGGATTTGAACCAGCAACCTGCTGACCTTCCAAGTCCTAACCTGCAGAACAACACACTAGATGATTAAAAATGAGACAGAAAGATAGATAGATAGATTTTCTGCCATTCTGTATCTCATCCTTCCCAGTGCTCTGTCGCCCCCTGCAGGCCGATGGGATCGGAGCGGAAGGAGACGGAGAATCGGCAGCCAGAGGCCGAGGAGGCGGCTGGGTCGCGACCCGCCGCCAGAGAGCGTGCCCCCAACGCCTGCTGCTTCTGCTGGTGCTGCTGCTGCAGCTGCTCCTGGTGAGAATGCATGGAGGCCTCTTGCTCCGCCCCCCCGGGCCGTCGCTGGGAGGCGGGGCCGCAGAATGCGGAATGGGGGGTGCACAGCTACAGGCTGGAGGAATGAGCTGCGTGATTCTCTCTCTCTGGGTGGGTGGTGCAGCAACAGATGAATGCATCCTCATTAAAGCCTGTTAACACTTCATTGTGGCGAGGCGGGGGCTCAGAATGAAATCCCACCCGGAGTCTAATCTCATTACACTCAAGCGGACTCCCCAGCTGCTGCAAAGCTGGCTGGATTAATTACCCAGGCTGGGGGGGGGGGCTTCACTTGAAGCCTCCGCCCTTGCAAGAATAGGTGTTTGCACGTCCTGGTGGAAAAGCACCTGCGCACCCAGTCTAAATATCACTGCACATGGGGAGGGATGTTTGCATTATCAAACACTGTGCTAAATAGGGGGTAAGACATGGAGCTATGGACCACGAATAAATGTACACATCTGTTACCATGGCAACACTGCGGTAAAGTGGTGAAGAGGCGGTTCAAATCCTTTAATGTGTAGGTCAGTGATGTACCATATGGGGGACTTGAACCAGCAAGCATCAGCCTACGTGTCTGTGACCATGAGTGCTCTGGTGCCCCCTATTGGTTATCGGTTGTATTTTGGGTGTAATACGTGTCAACCGTCTGTTGCCTTGCAGTCTCACTGTGCAGAACGGAGATGGTGGAGAAGGAGAGCCCAGCAACATCAAGATAGAGGAGGCAGCAAACTGCGAGGAGAGGTCAGTCCGACAGCGCCCCCTGTGTCCGACCCCAGTAGCACAGCTCTGCTGCAGCTTTCTGCGGCAGAACAAGTTTCATTTGTGAAAAGCTTGAATGAGGCTGGTTTTCAAACCACTGTCAAGTCGGGGAAATTTGTGAAAATACTTCATAGAGATCCCACAAAGTTTTTCTCTCAAATTCTGCTTCACGGTGTGTCCACTCAGTAGGTTAAGGATCCGTGCCCATATCCGGATGGTTGTGGGTTCAAATCCCACAGTTGATATCTCACTTTTGCCCCTAATGTGATATCCCGTGTCGGCCAGACTGTGTGCACCGTGTCCAAGGTGTCCTGGTGTCTGTCCCCCGCCTACCCCCCAGCACGGAGCTCAACGTGGAGGAGGTGCGCTCCTGGGGCCAGTCCTTTGACAGGATGATGAGCTGCCCGGCTGGGAGGGAGGCCTTCCGCAGTTTCCTCAGGACGGAGTTCAGTGAGGAGAACATGCTCTTCTGGCTGGCCTGTGAGGACCTCAAGAAGGAGACAAGGGAGGGCACCATCAAGGAGAAGGTCCGGACCATATACGAAGACTACATCTCTATTCTCTCACCCAAAGAGGTCAGTGGGCCTTTTATCGAGTCCTGGTTATATTTGTGCTGCTCCAAACTTCCTGTAGTCCCTTTGTGTACCTTTCCCTTCTAAACCTGGTGTCTATACTACTTTTTACTTTAAGTCTTGTAAAGTATGAATAAACGTAATAGAGGTAAGTGAAACTGGCACTGTCTCCATCAGACCTGTTGCTATGACGCCCAGGGTGGGATATTTAAAGCTGGATATAAATAGCACTACACTTTCAATCAGAAGTGTACGGACGCTCCCCGGGTTACGATGATCCACGTTAGGACATGTGAACTTTACGATGGGTAAATGCAGAGGTGGAAATTTCAGGTCCGGAAAGTACAAATCCAGACCAGGGTTTTGTTTCAACCAACCGGTGGAGTACACTGTAAGTGTGACTCTTTATGCTCAAATAGTTGGTTGAAACTAAATCACGGTCTGGATTTGTACTTTCTGGACCTGAAATTTCCACCTCTGGGTAAATGTATCTCACTTTTTTTTTTTTTATTCTAAAAAATACACGAGATATTCAACACTTTATTACAAAATGGGCAAAATCATTAACAAAAAAGCCTAACTGTAGACTAATGTAAGTATGTTTGAAGTATTCCAGGTTAGGCTATGATGTTTGTTAGGTTAGGTGTACTGTATTGTAATGCATTTTTACCTTCTGATATTTTCACCTTATGAGAGGTTTATCTGAACGTAACCCCTTTGTAACCCGGGGAGGGGCTGTACCTACATCCGGGATGAACACCCCCATATAAAAATGTGGACCAATCACAGTTCCCGCGCGTGGTGTGTAGTTACATTTCTGGGGAGCCGCATGTCAGGCTACGGTGAAGGGTCCCCAACTACAATGTACTTACAATGTGGAGTAGATGCAGGAGTATAAATCAGACTATACGCTCATAGTCTCTGGTTCAAGCCAATGTCTGTTCTGTAATTTGGAAAATGATGTGCAGCTCAATGGTTTAGGTATCTGTAATCGGAAGGTTGCTAGTTTGAATCTCATACTTGGCAGAGTAACCCCACTTCTGCTAGGCCAGTGAGCAAGGTCCAGGGGTGCCGACTGACCCTGTACCCCCACCTCTGTATGTTATTTTTTATTTATTTAGCAGAGGTTTTAATCTAAAGTGACAGACTTTTTTGAGACAGGGTTAAGGACCTTGCTCAGGGGCCCAACAGTGACATGTAAATTTCTCCTCTCCCCGGAACGCAGGTCAGCCTGGACTCCCGGGTCCGAGAAGTGATCAACCGGAACATGCTGGAGCCCTCATCCTGCACATTCGACGACGCCCAGTTTCAGATCTACACCCTGATGCAACGGGACTCGTATCCACGCTACATGGCCTCACCGGCCTACGCTGACCTGCTCCAGGGGCTTGTGGAGAAGGGGCCCAAATCGTAGGCCCCGCCTTCTCTCACTGGCAGTTGTCCCTAACTCTCTCGGAGAAGAATGAAGGCCCCGCCTTCTCTCACTGGCTGTTGTCCCGAACTCCCTCGGAGTAGAATGAAGGCCCCCCCTTCTCTCACTGGCTGTTGTCCCTAACTCTCTCGGAGTAGAATGAAGGCCCCGCCTTCTCTCA
>JABJVQ010011288.1:0-11445 GCA_026770845.1 Campylomormyrus tamandua | reverse complement strand
TTTTCTTGAATAATACTGGGGGCATAATGCAAATATGAAAATATCTAAAAAGAGCCACTTGACAATAATGATGATCAGGGTTATACATAGGCTGTTTATATATTTGGGCCCAGGGGCCAACAAGTTATGTGTTAAAAGTGCGTTGCATACATAGTACCCCCACCCCTACTCACCTTGGGGGCAAGGAAAAAAAGTTCAGGCTCAGGAATTTTTTCCACTATCAGCCCTGAGATCTGGATACGCATAATGCCTAAATACCTCTGTAAACGGAATGTGGGTTATTACAGTAGATCACAGTTGGTATGTCACTTGTTCTAACAAACACCTCCTTATCTGCCTTCAGTGCCCTTGCAGCCATACGTCACACTTAGTACAGACTGGGGCAACCCCAGTTAAAAATTAAAACTTTTGCTAGAAAAATAATCCAAAACATGATCAAATGTAATAAGTTGCATTACTTTGATGAAGTAATCCAAACAGCTAATTACTTATTACATATCTAACAGGCTAACTAGTAATCTGTAACCTATTATATTTAAAAAGTAACCTTCCCAGCACTGTTCATACCCATTTCACTAGAAATAGTAAAACAACTGACTGGTAAGTATATCGTATTAAAATTTGAAATACTGATAATAAAATAATACACACCTCACTCCCTCCCCAAACGGCCGACTATATCTCAGCTGGGTTTTATACCCCCTTTATGAAATTACCATTTAAATTCTGAAACTTCCCATAAGGAATAGACATCTTTTAGTTGCATTTTAGTAACTTTTATCAGAGATAACTTTTGTTACGTTTTGACAGATTCAACTTAATATGTTCTAACATGTTTAGATCAACCCTGTGTTAATAATAGCAAAAATATCCCCTACAAAATAAAATGTTCTGTTTTGTTTATTTTTCAACATGTGAAAGTAGTGGACAAGTATGGTGTCAATATACCCCACAATACACTGACACTGTCCCCTGAAACTTTCCGAACTTACCGAAACTTACCGAAGTAATGTACAATGCAAGCGATTTCATTTGTTCATGTTTTGTTTTACAAAGCCAAATTTTTGTTAACTGCAGAAATAAGGACTACATTATCTTTTAAACTACACATCTAGACAGACTGATAAAGTTTAGCAAAGGTCACGTTAATTCTATTCTTATTCTGCACAAATGGATACAAAATATTTCTGATGTGAATTTTTAACACAGATCATATTGTGTAAGTTATACTGGGCTCAAAGTACCGATCTTTCTCTAAAGTGAATTGCAGTAGTGCAGTAAAAGTCATATTTGTAAGTCATTTTTATCTTGACCATGCTTGACTTTGCTGTATTATGGTACGGTAATTACATGTCCCCAACCGTGAACTCATTATGCCACTATGAACAATTTGTTTCCTCCTTCCACGCAGGAGAAGCGCTTTTTGTGTTTGACAGCTGTGGACGCATGACTGCGACTCCCTATTGCTAATTAACATATCATTGAGTTATGTTTAACCCGGACAGGGTATGAACAGAGATAAAACCCTTTTTCCTTTCCCACGCCAGACCTTCATCTGTTTGGATATTTCCGCAGTGCCTATCCATGCCTCACTAACTCTCTTTCCTCAGTCTTCTCCACCTTATTTGAAGAGTCTGGTGATTGAAGATAAAGCTTTTTGTTTCCAGGGGTGAGAGAAGGAATCCCCAAAGGCACTGAATACCATTGACTTCAGACTGAAAGGGGGGTTCTCTGTTTGTACTGCTGTTGGGAGAATCCTTGTAGAATTTTTGATTATTTAAGTATTTCTTTCAGAGATTTGCCTTAGTGGCCCCTAATCAACTTTACCATGATGCAGTATGAGGATCCGGATGATCTGAAGGATCCGAAGACTCCGAAGCGCTATTGCATGCAAGGCAAGCATGTAGCTATCATCTGCGCTGTGGTGGTCGTCTTGGCTGTGACAGTGGGCCTGGCGGTGGGCCTCACCGGCTCCTGCCGCCCCTCAGAGGGGGGGATGCCGACATTGCCGCCCACCCCGGAGGAACGTGGCCCGTGCCGGGCTTCCAATGACACCAGCGGAAACTGGACGAACTTCCGGCTGCCTAGTTATGTGATCCCGCAGCACTACGACCTCCACATGGAACCCGACCTGGAAGCGGACACCTACACTGGGACCGTCTCAGTGACCGTGCGCATCACCAGTCCCACTCGCCACCTATGGCTCCACATACGGGAGACTTTCGTCCGATCCCCCCCACGGCTGCAGAAGACCAGTCCCAGCAGCCAGAGTGACGTGGCCCTGAGGGGCTGCTTTGAGTTCAAGCCCCAGGAGTACGTGGTGGTGGAGGCAGCAGATGAGCTGCCGGTCACTGGCCCTGACGAGTATTATGTGCTGACACTGGACTTTCAAGGCTGGCTTAACGGCTCCCTGGTGGGCTTCTACAGAACAACCTACCAAGAGAATGGGGTGACCAAGTAAGTGCCACTGGGCTGCACAAGAACCATTATGCAGTCAAGTGCTACAGAACCGGGATCGGTATATAATGTCACCTACTTTAGTTAAAAAATGTTAAGTGTTCAAGTTTAATGACGAATTTTTCTCAAAAAATGTATGTCGCTTTGAATCAAAGTGTCTGCTAAATAAGCCAAACATAGATATAAAATATTAAATGATCTGATACGCTGCAGGACTAGAGCAACGGGGGGGGGGGGGGGGGTAAAGGAAACTTTGTCTGTTACTTATCAAAGATTCTGGTCAACTCGACAAACAGAAATTATTAATGCATTAAATAATTTCCATCTGTCTAATGCTTGTGGTGATCAGTTGTGTGCTCTGAAAAGAAATAATACAATGAGTATTATGAATCTTTCCAACTTCAGTAACTTTGGCAGACTTGCATTCAAGTTTGTCTCCGTTAATTTAACATTAAGATGTAGTGAGTTCCTCAAGGGGCAGAGATTTAAGCCGACCTGTTGCGGGCTACAGTTCTGTGCCCCACATATAATGTGTAGAAATATCAGCCTGTTTTGGACACACCACACAAGGGAGTTGGTGGCCCAGTCACCCTGCTGTGGGAGGCCGCTCTTTGAGGAAGGCACCCCTTAGGCAAAGTAGCCTGTGTTGGGGTATGAAAGGAAGCCATTCAAAATGGATACCTCAAAGATTTCATAGGTATGAAAATCACCTGTGAGATTATTCATGGAATATCTTGACCAATACTGACTATTTATTCATAGCATGACTGGTTAGCGGTTAGCACTTCAGCCTTATTCCTCCAGGGCTGGGTGAAGATTCCCACCTTGGCTCAGTGTAGACAGAGTGTTCTTGTTCTCCCTGTGTTTTCTCAGTTTTCTGTGGGTCCTCTGGACTCCTTCCACAGTCCAATAGCATACAGTTAGATGATTGGCTGTCTCTAGGGGGCGGTGCGTGGCTTAGCAATGTCTGCGATCTGAAGGTCACTGGTTTGAACCCAGCCTTGGCAGAATAGTCACATGACTATGGGCCCGTGAGCACAGCCCTTAGCCTGCAGCTCCCTGGTGCCACAAGGCGGCTGCCCTTCACTGTCACTCACAAGCTTGCTCTCAACTCAGAGCAAGATGAGGCAAAAGAGAATTTCCCTATGGGGGATTAATGAAGTACCTCTGTTGTATCCTAAATTGCCCCTAATGTGTCATGGTTTGTGTGCCCTGTGTTGGACTGGCATCCTATACGAGCTGACCCCTGTTTCCTGTGATTCCTGGGACAGGCTCCTGGTTTGCCCTGATCCTGTATTGGACAAATAGTTATGGCAGAGGGGTGGGCGGGTGGCTGGATGGTTATTTAACAAATGCACATAAACGTGCAGAAAATGAATCAGAGGTATCCTAATAAATATCGCCTAAGAAAACTAAAGAAATTACAACATTTATAAAGTGGTTTGAATGATTAATGATCTGCTTGACCTTAAGTTTTCAATACATCATGATCTGGGTGTAGTTTTAAAGCAAATTATATTTCTTAGTGAGCTATTGTCTGGCCATTTCTCAGTCTGACTGATAACAATATCTCCTAAGAAAAGTGTCTATTGGAGGAAGGCCTACACAATTCCTAGAAACATAAAGCAGTTACCGTATGAGTGCAATAAGCCTCATTATTGCTGTGTACTACAAACAAGCTCAGTGGGTTAAAGTGCAGTGGTCCAGTGTCTTTACTGCTAGTCTTAGAGCTCTTTGTAAGTTTTCATATGTTAGTAAATGAATTACTGTGGTTTGTGCTGTAAGATTTGGATACCACCTGTATATGGTGAAAGTGCCAGTAAAATTTATATATTTTTCCCATTTATTTTCCAATTTACCTGTTCCTCTCTGATTTATACTCATCTGTGAACCCCAGGGCCTAACATTTATATTTACCTTTTGAAATAAATATGTACAAATAATATTCTGTTTAATTATGGAAAAACAATCAAATGTTTTTTTTCTTTCTTGCTATAATGATTATTTAGGTTGACCAGCACAATTATGAAATATTGGAGAATTCTGAACTAGAATATGAACGCGAACCCATTTCACTTCCAGAAAAATTGCTGCCACTGACCATGAGCCAACAGACGCCCGCAAGTCCTTCCCATGCTTTGATGAGCCGAACAGAAAGGCCACGTTCACCATCTCCATCACCCACGACAGTGCTCACCACGCGCTCTCCAACATGCCCATGCAGGTACTTATTTTTTTACTTTGTTTGTCATTGTTTTATAAGTTTGCAATTTTTTTTCCGGATGGCAGTTGTGTTTCAGAGGCAGGCTATTTTCAAGTCCCACCCAAATATACCGACATACTAAAAAAGTACCCCAGCTGGTTTAAGTACTGGACCTTTTGGTACTGGTACTTAACCGGAAGTCAGTGGAAAATGGAAAGTATAAAAAGTACTGTCCCAAAAGTATGGTACATGCCGCAATGGAAAAGCACTCTCTGTTGCATGGATGAAGTAGAAAAGCATTGAATAAACGACCCAGTGAAACATAACATGTTTATTCCTAAATGCCTGTAGCAGACACTGATTGCTAGGCTTGATATATTACTTGTTAATTTCAAACAAACTTGAATTAAGGTAAATTATAGGCCAAATCCAGGATAATACTGTTAGCAATAAACAGTCTGGTCCTTCTATTTTTGGGAGTCAGACCTGGGGAGAAGTGAAGCAATGTTTCATCAAAGGATCAAAGAGAAAGCAAGGCGGAATCAATCTTCTATGTTTGTCTCCCCTTGAAAGCACAAAAGTAGCGATGTATTAATTTGGTCTCCTTTCTCATTTTTTCTCCAGAAAATGGAGGTAGTCCCTGGCAACAAGGTCAAGTCATCCTTTGAAAAGTCAGTACCCATGAGCACCTATCTGGTCTGCTTTGCTGTGCATCAGTTTGTGTTTGTGGAGCGACATTCTTCACGTGGAATTCCAGTAAGTCTCTTTTTTGTTCTCTTTCTAAGAAAAAAATGAAATATCAATAAAGCAGTAAGGAAGATCTTCTGTGTTAAAGAAAGGCAAATTGCCAAAATATTGTTTAAAGACCTCATTTGGCAACTTCGACATCAACCTTTCTGCTCTGGCCTCATGGAAATCAGTTTCCTTACTACATATTAGTTTCTTTCAGTGTGTAAACTCATTTGCAAACCCAACATGCCAAATGTGACTTGTAGTGCCTTGATTCCATTCCGTAGCGCCCCCCCCCCCAACATGTTTCGGTCAATATCTTCTGAAATTCTTTTTTCTACAGATACAGGCCATTTCCTACAACTTTCAGAGTGAAACTATTAGGCTCCGCCTACTTAGATTTTTTGCTAACTTGCATAATTTGCAAAACCTACTTCTGCCTTAAAGTCCTACCCTTTCCGACCAAATCAGAGTTTTTATTGTAATTACAATTCTTTAATTAATCTGTATAAATGTGGATTGTATGCTCAAGTCTTTTTTGCTATTATCAAAAACCACACAATATATTGTACATGCTGTATATAAAATTATATAAGAGATAACTAGAGATAATTTGTTGCTATAGGTTAGGTGATTCAAAGGTAAGTACTAGTACCAGACTGGTAAAATGTTTGTAAAACGACTGGGTACAGTATTTCAGTCACTCAGTACATCAGTAATACTAGCTGTTCAAAGTAAGTTGGACCAACTAGAATCATTTAAGAGGATCCATATTTTTGTAAGTAGGTGGTCCGTGGGTTAAGAATGTCCGACTTACAGACAACACGTACTTGCGAATGAACTGCCATAAAGCCTATTATAATAAAAAATCAAGTCAAATACAATGATTGATAATTATACTGCTTTGCGACTCTGGTAACATTGCGTGGCTTCAGCGGTTCATCAGCTTGATGCAATACCATATGTACTTACTCTTACTATACTCTTCTGTTTCTCCTTCTTATTATTATTGTCTTGTCTACTATCATCTCTTCTCTTTCTTCTATTGCACTGTCTCGTGTTGCACTGTATTTGCAGTGTCTGCACTTTTTGCACACTTGCACTTTATGTGCTCCTGTGTAGATGTAGTGTTATATGTGGCACCATGGTCCTGGAGGAACGCTGTCTCATTTCACTATGTACCTTATCACTGTATGTGGTTGAAATGACAATAAAAGCCACTTGACTTGACTATTATTATTATGTTTAAGATGTTTTACTGTATTTGGAAGTGTTTCTCAAGTGTTTGAAATGCATAGAGACAAACATTTGACTAACTGACATTAAATTAGTACCAAAGGTACCTGTCCTGACTTATCTACAAATCTGAGATAAAGACAGGCTTTGGGAATGGATCTAGTTTGTAATCCAGGGACTGCCTATATGGAAACAGTGCTATCTGCAGTGTTCTGACTTCTACTTTTTTTCTTTCAGTTGCGCATCTATGCCCAGCCATTGCAAATCAATACAGCAAATTATGCTGCAGATACCACAAAGATAATATTTGACTACTTTGAGACATACTTCAACATGGATTACTCCATGCCCAAGCTAGGTAGTATCCACTCAGCTTCACCATGCTTTGTGTCCTTGTGCCTGAGCAATTTTGCCTTTCTTCGTTTGTTTGATATGAATAGTGCTTTATACAATTCTTCCATTGTGTATTTCTGGTTTAGATCTAAGCAACTGTACTTAGTTTCATTAAGGCTTTTTGAAATTAAGCAAATACTTGGAAGAAGATTCCACACAATTTGGTTAGCGAGTTAGCAGATATGTTGTGGGATAAATAATGTGGTTGCTTTTCACAGACAAGATAGCCATCCCAGACTTTGGCACAGGGGCCATGGAGAACTGGGGGCTCATCACCTACAGAGAGACAAACCTCTTGTATGATGAAAAAGATTCATCATCCTACAACAAACAGCGTGTGGCCAGTGTTATCTCCCATGAGCTGGTTCACCAGGTAAGGACCCTAAAACTAGTACATCAAAGAGGGAACAGTGTTTTAATGATTGTAGACTTCAACCAAAGTGGTTCAAGTTTCCCTAAAAAATAATTGTAGTAAAAATAGCCCAATAAATGAATGATTAAAGAGTAAAATTTTGAATGGTGATTGGGGCTTGGCAATTAATCAATTATGATTCAGTTTCAGTTACAATGGGGCTTTAGGGAATGACAGGGTTGTGCTGTGGTTAGCACTGTTGCCTCCCATCTCTATGACCTGGGTTTGAGTTTCTGCCATGGCTTTATGTGTGTGCCGTTTGTATGTTCTCCTCCTGTTGTCCTGGGGTATACTCTGGGTACTTCAGTTTCCCCCGACATTCCAAAAACATGTTGAGGTTAATTGGAGTCACCAAATGTCCCGTGTGTGTGTGTGTGTGTGTGTGTGTGTGAGTGAGTGTGCCCTGTGATGGGCTGGTGCCCCATCCTGGATTGTTTCCTGCCTTGTACTCATTGGCTCTGGTCCCCATGCAACCTTGAATAGAACCCATGGTTTCAGAAAATACATGGAAGGATTTTGGCTTCAAATGATTATCAAAACAAAATAGTCAAGAAAAAGCAGTTACTGTGCTGCATTTTTGTTGGCAATGAAGCTCCCCTTATGTCTCGTGTTATGAATCCAGCACACCCCACACCCCTTTCCAGTCCCATCTTATTTGTCTCTCAGTTCAATTACATTTAGAATTCAAGAATATCCACTATTGAAAAAACATTTTGAAAAGTTCAATAAATGCATGATGTTTCCAAAGTCATTGAGTAACCAGGTTAAATAATCATGATCATAATAATGACCAAAAATAATTGTGATTATGTTTTTTCCATAATCGAGCAGCTCTAATGGTGGCATTATGGTTAACATAATCTTGTATCATAGCTTGACACTTCAAATCATTGTGTTCTAAGTTTCTTGAATAAGGAATTGTTTAAGGAAATGCTCTGTGCAATTTGGAGAAAAAGTAAGCCTAAACATAAAAATACAAGCTAAATGGTCGTGTTAGCAGAAACAGTAACGAAAGTGATGGGAACTGATTTTTTTATACTGTAGCAGAAAATCTTGAGTGGTGTCAGATATTAAAAGAAAACACCAGATGTATTTTTATTCATTGTGAGCAAAAGTCATCCCATAACCACGTTCTTTTATAAACATTCAATTTAAACCTGGATTTAAGACAAGGTTTAAGACAATTATGCAGGGATTTAATTAAAAACAGTATAACTGGCACCTCTTACATTGATCTACATTTAGGAAATGGTCCCTTTTCTCTTACAGAAATTCACATGCTCACCCCAGTTTGAAAAAACAAATCTAAAAGACGGAAGTTCTGTTGTCTGGATAAACCTGGTAGCTAATTCATTAATCAGATCATCACATTCCTGTATATCTCATTATTGATCACCAACTGCTAAAAACATAAAAAACATCTTTATGGCGAGATACACGATCTCTGACTGCGTGATAAAAATGGTGAGACTTGCAACATAGTTTTATTAGCTTTCCAAGGCCGGGTCAGGCTGAGATTTCTGCTGACCTTTCAGAGATTTATGGATAAGAGCTGATCTGTAAACCTGGTGATCTTAGCAGTCTATGACATCAAAATGCCCCATTGCTGATACTCGTATAAGTTTAACCACGTTAAAGTAATGAGACTCTTACTGGTCCTAATATAAATGCAGAGGTAGTTCATTCTTTTCATTTGTTCTCTGGTAACTGTAAAGTAAATATTGTTTACTTTTATTTATTTTCAAGTATCGGGTCATAAACAAAATAAGTTTTTTTTCGCTTTTATTTATTAAGGTTGCCTATAATTCTAGAGTGCACTGCATATGACATATTTAAAAGTATAAAAATTCAATCATAGGTGTGGTTTAACACTCTGCTTTTTCAGAGTCCTTGACCCTTAAGGGACACTTTTAAAAACATTATGGTTGGTGTAAAATATGGAAATGTTTCAGTAATCAGTTATTCAGCATTTATCACAAGCCAGTGAAGATGGTGTTTATGCACAGCCAATAGTTTCTTCTTACGGTTCTTTTGCGTTTAGTGTTCATTTCTGGAATTCTCATCAGAGGTTCCATACAGGGAGGCACGGTGGTGCAGTGGTTAGCACTGTCACCTCACAGTGAGAAGGTCCTGGGTTCGATCCCAGGGTGCCTTTCTGTGTGGGGTATGCATGTTCTCCCTGTGCATGCATGGGTTTCGTCCAGGCGCTCTGATTTCCTCCTGCAGTCCAATGACATGCAGATTAGGTTAACTGGCTACTCTAAGTTGCCCATAGATGTGAATGCGAGTGTGTGTGGTTGGCCCTTTGGTGGACTGGTGGCCTGTCCAGGATGTGACCTGCTTCTCACTAGATGATGCTGGGATTGGCTCCAGCTTCCCCGTGAGCCAGATGGACAGAGCAGTATAGATACTGGATGGATGGACGGCTCCATGCATATAATGTGTACCAATCTTTTGACATAATGAATAGTTTTTCCAGCAAAAGAAGTTAGGCAAGATAAATATTTTGATTTTGTTACTTAATAATTATAACCACTTGCTGTTCATGTCCTTCTGCTGAAATAGTTTTCGGTTGAGCCAGGAAATGGGCTTCTGAGTACTAGGGACTTAGACCTCAAATGGGAACTTTAGTGTGGCCCTGAACTTGTCTGATAGCAGCAGTGTTGTATGTGTGGTTTTTTGGGGGCTTTGGGTGGTGTGTAGTTCTCAGAGTGTGACCGGAAGGTAATGGGTTCAAATCCCACAGCTGGCAGCGGAATCGTATTGCCATCGAGCCCTTGGGAAAGGCCCCATTTACTCCAGGGACCATTTGCTTTAGACAAATGTATCTACTAAGTAGATTAATAATCTGTCAAAATGTCAAATGTGGACTGGCATGGTGGTGAAGTGATTAACAGTGTGGCTTCAAACCTCTGAGATCAGGGTTTGAGTACCCACTATAGCTCCGTGTTTGTTGCATTTGAATGTTCTCCCTGTTACATTATGGTGTCCCCTACCACAGTACCAAAACATACTGAGGTTAATTGGAGTTTCCAAATAGCCCATGATGTGTGTCACCGAGAGAAAGGCTGTGTCCACATGGCAAGCAGCAAACTACTAGGTGAAAAATTCACTTTTGCATTTGCACCACCAGTGGGGAATGGCCCGGCGCTTGTGAAAGGCGCTGGATGGGTTAGTACTATGTCATGAAAGAGTGCTTGCCATAACAATAAGTGCGATTGTAAAGTGCTTTTCTGCTTGAAATAAAATGAGTTACATTGTTGATTTACACAAAAACACTTGTTCTCTTGCTGTTGGGTCAAAAAGTGCATTTATAAGTGTGTTTACTTTTGCTAAATATGCTTACAAAAACCAACCTGGTATCCCTGTCTCTGGATTTAAATACCTCCAAGCAGAATTTTTCTTAATTAAGTCTCTTTATGATTTTAAAGTGACGTTAAATTATTCGTGGTACTGGGACACTGCAATTATTCATTTCTTCTCCATGTTGTTAAGCGGTTTGGTTTCCAAGTCGCTGAACGTACCAGTCACAATCTAACTATATCTCATCGGAATAACAATTTGCTAGAAGTCAGTGAACGAGGTAAAAGGAAGATTCGAAGTTCGAGTGGTGCGGCGAAGCGGCAAAAACTGGGCGGAGGTTGGTGCCTGAGACAGCGTTGCACTGGCAGGGAGCGGCAGTGCTGCAGGCAGTGCTGGCCATTCTACCTCTCCCCCTCTCTCCATTAGTTCCTAGTCTTCCCTATGTGTTTTCCCCATTCCCTGGATTGCTGCACAGTGTAGTGGGCTGTGTTTGTGGCTCAGCTTGTAAACCTGGACGTCGTGAGTTCAATGCTAACCTCTGGCTCTGGGTTTCCATTTCCCCATGTTTATGTTCTATTTTGGTTCCCTTGGTCTTATGCTACGTTCACACCGCGAGTGTCAAAGACGCCAGCCGCCGCTCCCGCCGCCCTGAACGCGACGCTAGCCAACGCCGGAGACGCTCTCTGACGTCATAGAGTGGGCGGGGACAAGT
>JABJVQ010011287.1:0-11458 GCA_026770845.1 Campylomormyrus tamandua | reverse complement strand
TTCTTACTTTACAAATTACTGTTTTGATAAATGTGCTTAGATGTGTTTAGTACGGTATATGCTCTTCTTGTTTTATCCGGTTCATTTTGTGTTTAAATGCTAAAAAAAAAAAAAAACATATTTAGATGTGATGTTTTGGGCTGGGAACCAATTAATTGGTTTTCCATTATTTCTTATGGGGAAAATTCAATCACAACTCGCACTTTTTAGGATTCGAGCCGATGTTCTGAACGGATATAATTCGAGTTCTGAGGTACCACTGTACATATATAACATTACATGATTATATGATTACAATGTTTGTTATTATCAAATAATGTTTGTGTTTATAAATTTAATGTTCTATCAATGCATTATAAAGCCAATATGAAGGTGCAGTTAATGTAAAGCATTACCCAATAATTTTTATGTAATTTTAAAATTAGAATCGTGAACTATCTCAGGAATTCAAACTTAGGTGAAACGTTCACTGCTTATTACTTCTCTCAGCATTAGAAGAGACACAGTGGTACACAATCTGGTTCCAGGAATATTATTCTGTCAGCCAACCTTCATATTATACCACTGAAAAGGGGGTGTTCACTCTCTGGGACTAAAGACATTCCAGACTTTGGAGGAGAAGCAAATACAGGAGACCCCTCCCAGGAATTTTTGTTGGAACAAGAATATTGAAATGTAGGAATCCAGCCACAATCCTTCCTAAGAGCTATTTTTTTTAGGTGGGAAACCAGACATTCTTCATTTGCAGAAAACACTGATTCCCTTTTTAGAGCAGTCTTTTCATTTCCTTCCATACCGTACTCCACCTAAAATTCAAGAAAAGGGCACGGCAACGAAACGGCTAAATTCTCATAATTATTACAACGTCCAGTCTACCTCACATGCAATTGAACTTGCACAGCCAACTATAAAAGTCCATCAGAGTACAATCAAGAAAGAAATTCCCTGATCAACTGCAATATTTCACATCGCAATTCTAACAGGATCTAACAAGTGTCACGCCCGGCTCCGTTCGATCCTCATGTGTGCCACGCCCACCTCGTTACCCCGTGTTTTTACCTGATTGTTCTCGCCTGTGCCTTGTTAGTTTGCTCTGTCTTTTGTATTTAGTCGTTGTCAGTCAGTCTTCCCCAGACTTGTCATTGTAATGTTACTTGTTGTTGGTGTGTGCGCCCCGGTTTCCCCCATTAAATCCCCGTTTTGTCCTACGTCCTGGCTCTCTCGCCTTGCTTGCCCGTTTGCCGCACCGCGAATCGTGACAACAAGATCAAAAGTGTCCGCTGCAGCTGCCCTTTCTTTCATTTGCTGCCACTTAGTGCTGCTCCTCCAATTTTGGTGTGGTTTTCCTCAAAATGAAATTAGATGTAGATCTTCATCCATATAATGATCCATACTTTTCAAATACTTTTGAATAATTACATTCATAAGATCAAGTATCAGTTATCAGGATTATGAGTAATAAAAATTATGTGGTAGTTATGGGTTATTTTAATTTACCTGGGATACAGTGGGACATAGTCTTTTCTGTAAATGAACTTGAGATGGTGGAATTAGTACAGGATTGTTTTTAAACTTAGTTTGTTAATACCCCTACCAGGGGAGAAGCTCTTCTTGATCTTGTTTTCTCTAATAACCAGGATAGGATTGGAAAATTAGAGGTTTTAGAACCACTGGACGGTAGCGATCATAACATGGTTAAATTTGAGGTTAATTTTAGTGTCTGAAGAGCAAAGTCCAAAACAAAAATATACAATGTTAGGAAGACTAACTTTAATGTTACACTAGAAACTGTAAAATGGATGGTGTTAAATAGCAAAAACTGTTGAAGAGGCATGGAAAAATTTTAAAAGCACATTGTTGCAAGTGCAAGAGGACGTCTTACCTGTTTCCAGAAAAACTAAATCTAGGAAACTGCAAACAAGGTGGTTTACTATGGAAATTAAGAATAAAGTCAGGAGGGAAATGGCTCTGTTCCACAAATGGAAAACTAATGATTTCAAAATAAGGCAGGAGTATCTAAGTCTACAGGTTGAGTTAAAAAATAACATTAGACTCGCCAAGAGGAATGTAGAAAGCAAGATTGCATTGGAGGCTAAGGATGACATTAAAAGTTTCTTCCAATATTTTAACTCCAATATGTCTCTAAAAGCTGAAATCACTAATTTGCAGGATAGTAAGGGCCAAATATATTGAAAATGAAATTGATATGGTAAATGAGTTTAATGATTACTTTACAGGGGTGTTCACAGTAGAGAACATGAGTGACTTACTGTCATGACCTGCTTGTACGATCCTCCTGTGTGCCACGCCCCCTCATTAACCTTGTGTGAAACCCTGATTGTCCCCAGCTGTTTGATGTTATTTCCAGCTTGTTCTGCGTATATCAGTCCACGTCTCCGTCCCAGATTGGTTATTAACGTTTGCACCATGTGATCCCCTGTCTACCCGGAATAAGCCCTGTATTTTGGAACCCTTGTCTGCCCGACTGGTGATTCCCCGCTTGCAGCTCGCACGCCTGACGCCAGTCGTAACACTTACCACCATTTAGTACAAATACAGCGTCATCTATGAGAAATATATGCATAACTGAGGCTGATGTGGTACAAAACCTAGCTAAGCTCAAAATTAACAAATCGTAGGGCCCTGATGGCATCTTACCTATAGTTTTAAAAGAGATGAGGGATATTATTAGCCAACCTTTAACTTGACTATTCCAGAAATCCTTATCTGCTGGTGTTGTACCTTCTCATTGAAAGTATGCTAATATAACGCCCATATTCAAAAAAGGGATAGAAGTAATCCAGCAAACTATAGGCCAATCAGGTTAACTAGCATATCTGAAAAATAATGGAAGCTATAATCCAAGTGAAAATGGTAGATTACCTGGATGCAAATAACATTCTGAGGGATAGCCAACATGGATTTAGGAGAGGTAGGTCCTGTTTAACTAATCTACTTGAGTTCCTTGAGGAAGCTACAAGAGAAATTGATCACAAAAAGGCCTAAGAAGTGATCTACTTAAATTTCCAGAAGGCATTTTATGTTGTCCACCACAAATGGCTCTTACTTAAGCTCAAAGCTGCAGGGATTTTAGGAACTGTAGCAGCTTGGATTGGAAACTGGTTAACAGACAGGAAGCAGCTGGTTGTTATTAGAGGCACAATGTCACAATCGGCCTGCGTTCATAGTGGGTACCGCAGGTTTCAATTTTAGGACCACTATTGTTCCTAATTTACAGTAATGATAATGACACCAACACATGCAGTAAACTGGCTAAATTTGCAGATGATACCAAAGTGGGTGGTGTAGCAGGTACTGAACTAGCAGCACAGAGGTTACAACGGGACCTTGATTTAATTAGCGACTGGGCTGATACCAGGCAGATGAATGTCCCATGTCCCACTCTCCCCAGTGTGGGGAAGCAATTAAACAGGCCAATAGGATGTTGGGTTAAACTCCACACACCTAGGGATGCAAGACCCCATCTAGAATATTGTGTGCAGGTTTGGTCACCATACCTTAAAAAGGACATTGCTGCCTTGGAAAGGGTGCAACATAGAGCTACAAGAATGATTCCTGGTCTTAGAGGAATGTCTTATGAGGAGGGGTTAGCAAAACTGAATCTGTTCAGTCTCGAGCAAAGGAGAATAAGTGCAACACTTTAATATGTTTTCCATCTTAACTATATTACTGATAAATGTTTTGGTAATATATATATTACAGTTGGGCAGTATGACCAAAAATTTATATCACTGTATTTTTCAAAGTTATATGTTGTAAGGTATACGACGGTATTTTTTTTTTTTTAAGTATGACTGGGTGTTTACCACGTTTTACAGGATTTTACAGGACACATTTTTGTTTTACGGTTTTGCATTGTTCCCACATTAACTATATTATTTTATTATTAGCCATTGTGCCTTAATGATAAAAGGCTAACATGTTTGTTGGCTAACTGCTTATAGATAAACAGCTAATGTTAAGGTGTGCGCCGGCCAAGTTAACATTTTTGATAAGTGTTTAATAGTTCAGTGTTGCTGGAACGCGCAAAATTTCTCATAAAGACCGGGATGTTGGTCTTTAAGATGCTTTGCCAGGTTAGACGTGCTACTTGATTTCATCGCCACAACTTTGTAGCACTGTTTGCATAGAGGCTTATCGACATCCTTAGCTTTTCCATGCTCATCAGTACCTCAGTTCTTGAACTCATTAGAACTCGAATTTCTTAAAAGTCGAACAAACCAGTTCAAAAAAAAAAAATGACCCAGAACTCGATCTGAATCTCTGAAGTTGAACCGTGAACGCTGACCTAAGATAACTTGCACGCTCTGGGAAATGAGTCACGTGGCACGTCTCTCAGCGGAAACAATGAGTAATGCTTCAGTCTCATTGCAGACGTCAGGGTATCAGGGAATATGGGCTTAATTAAGGAAAGGCAGACGGACAATACAATGACCAGATTATGGCGTTAAATTAGTGCCAAAACTCGTGTGCATAAAAACCACGTGGGTATATGCGCTCGCAAGCAGAAAATCCATGCTCTCTACGCACTCATGTTTGCACAGCACTCACTCGCTCAGCGTTAAATTAGTGCCAAAATTCGAACCATGCGTGCCTGTGCGCTCGCGAGCTGAAAACCTATCCTCTCTACGCGCTCGCGTTCGCTGGACCCTATCTACGCACTCGCGTCTGCACAGCACTCACTCGCTTAACAGAAAGAATTTTGACACTTTGGAGGCGGGAACAGTGGCTAATATCTCTGCTCCTTTGATTGGTTTTTTAAAATATTGACTACGATTGGCTATTTGCTTTTGTAGAAGATGAAGATAACTTGTCACTGACCGTGGTTAAGTTAGCCTCAAATTCGATATTCAGTTTTATGGCTTTAATAACTTTTAACGGAAAGTGGGGCGTTTTTAATGACAGAATCGTGATGGCCAGTACATAGACAACGATGCACACCGATTATTTTTGCGCTTCAAACCATTTAATGATTTGTGCAAAATCGTGTTAATAGCTAATATTATATGTTCTTTCAGCTGTAATGACATGTTTTTTTAGCATTTTGGGCTCATGGCGACTGTTGCACACCCCTTTGTTTCACATATTACTTTATGTACAAATTTTAATTAATTTCTTAATGTTCGAATGTATCCGTATACTGTGCAATGGGACAATACATGAATGGGTTAGTAACTTTAAAACTAGACAAGGCAGGCACATCTAGTGGACTGTGCTTTGATCAGTGGACTAATTAATTGGTTTTCCATTATATCTTATGGGTAAAATTCGATCAGAACTCGAACTTTTTAGGATTCGAACCTGAGTTCTGAGCGGATTAAGTTCGAGTTCTGAGGTACTCCTGTACTTCCAAACGGCACTTGTTTTTTTTTTTTTTTACTGAAGCAGCTTGCGAAGTGCCTTCAACTGCAGCATATGCCATGTTCGGCCAACTCGGTATGTGTGTGTTAACCAGCGCCAATGTGTTCGGCGGCTATTGAAAGGAGGGGTGGGGCTGCACAAGTGTGTGCGTGCACTTACGTGCATGCATGCCTGCGTTGTAGTGGTGCTGTGTGAAGTGTGGCGAATGAGCCGAAAACCACACTGTTGGTATCAATAATGGTGAAGATTAGTATCTAATCAGATACTAATTTTTAATATTGATTAGTATCTGAGAATCGATTTTTGACAACCCCAGTGTCCCATTATTTTCAACTCCAGCGTCAGCTATATCTTTCGTTTCTGATTTTTTGCGGTACATTTTTAGTGGTGCAGCAATGAAAAAGGTCCCCCCTTAAACTAGTGATGTGTTGTTCACGAACGAGCCGGCTCTAAGAGCCGATGCTTTGAAGCGAACGAGAGGAGCCGAAGTTTCAGCCGCTCCTACTTAGCTCTGCTGAAAATCCATTCGGCAGGGGCGGGACTTTATTTATATGGGCACACAGAACATTGGCTCATAATGTTGGCTCGTTCACGAACGACACATCGGACTAGGATCGTACCATTATGTGAAAGAAGGAAGGGGTGCAGACGCTCCGAAGACATCGAGTTTTGGTACAGCACACTGTCGCTCTGTGTACCTGTTGCTACAACAGACGAGGACCCAGATTTAAATGCAAGCGCATCGTGAAGAAAAAAAAAAGAGTGAAGAAATGAGTGAAAGCTGAAAAAGAAGCAGCATCTGGCTGCATTTCAGTGATACTGGAGACTGCAAAGCTAAGTGCAGAATTTGTAATATGAAAATATCCATTAGAGCAGGGTCAACAACAAACCTGCACAGACATATAAGAACCACCCACCCATCCGTGCAACTGGAGGAGAGTGTGCCCTCTCGCCTGCCATCCACTGACCCTGGAAAAGAGCCATGTACTTCTGCTGCAGCATCCACTGTCTTACCGAAAACTGCAGGTATAACACGGTCTTTCAGTTCAAACCAAAATAAGCTCGTTTATTCCAAAACAAATGATGCCAGACAAACAGATAAGTGTCGATGAGGAGCTGACTAAAATGATAGCTAGCGACTTTAAACCATTTTCCATTGTGGATGACAGAGGATTTACAACTTTTGTACAGCCCTTAAACCCCATGTATGTTCTCCCTAGCAGAAAAACTTTGTCCCAAACAATTATTCCACAACTATATAACAAGGAGCGTGCATTACGGCAAGACAGAGTCAAAAAAGCTTCAGCAGTTTGCCTTACAACTGACTGCTGGACATCCAGAACAACATGCTCATACATGTCTGTCACTTGTCACTTTATTGAAAACTTTAAGATGACATCCTGCCTTCTTGACTGTTTTGAGTTTGCTGAGAGACATACAGTACCACAGAAAACCTAGCAGAGGAGCTACTAAGAGTGGCAAAAGAATGGCAAGTAAATGACAAAGTGGTGTGCTGTGTTACTGATAATGCAGCAAAATACAGTAACAAAAGCCATAAAAAATTTGCAGTGGACTCACAACCCATGCCTTGCACACACAATAAACCTGATAATTAAAGATGCGCTGAAGCTGGTGAAACCAACTGTGGACAAAGTAAAGGCTATTGTAGAGTTTTTCCATAAAAGCACAATTGCCACAGAGAAGCTGAAGTCTATGCAACGCCAGATGGGGATGCCAGAGCTAAGGCCCAAACAAGAGAGTGCTACAAGGTGGAACTCAACATTTTATATGTTGAAACGCATCCTTGAGTCAAAAGATGCCATCATCTCTACCCTGGCTGTAATCAACGCTCCTGTTGAAACTTTAAGTCAAGAAGAATGGGAGACAATGAAAGAGGTCTGCACCATTCTGGAGCCCTTTGAGGAGGTGACTGTGGAGAAAAGTGCAGAAAGGTACCTTGAACAATTTTGTTTTTACTTTACTACTATACAGTTAAAGATTGCAGTAAATAGCAAAATACTATGTATTACAGACAAATGATTTATTAATTGCAAAAAAGGCAATGTATCACATTGCAAAATCTTATTTTCACATTTTCTTTTTTCTTTTTTTCAGCTATGTCACAGCCTCCAAAATGCTTCCTCTCTGCAAGGGTCTACAGCGGGTAACAGCCCGCCACCAACGGAGTGTAACAGTGGATAAAGTAAAGGAGCTGGACACCGCTCTTTTTTCATCCATGGACAGAAAATTTCTGAGGATGGAGTACAACACTGTGCTTTCAGAAACCACTGCTCTGGACCCCCAGTTTAAAAAGGTAGCATTTAATGACAACAGAGCTGTGGATGAGGCATTTCAAAGAATAAGTGCAGCAGCAGCAAGATGCAACCCCAGCAGCCTGTCTGCTCCTCCATCAGAGGACCAAGAGGAAGAAATTGGAGCGGGGGCGTGTTCACAAGAACCACAAGCTTCTGCTCTGTGGAGGCTCTTTGACGAAAGAGCAACAGGAGACACTGCAAGGAGTAATCCCACAGCTGATGCTATTTTGGAGTTGAGGTCCTATCTTGAGGAGCCCCTCATCCAACCAAAGAGCTGAAGAGCCACTGAGCTGGTGGGAGGCCAAGGCTGCAGTCTACCCACGCCTGGTTAAGGTGATGGGAGGAAGACTTTGCATTGTCGCTTGTTATGTGCCGTAAGTGTTTTGGATGTGTACAGGATGCCTGAGTCTTCTGCCCCAAGTGCTCCACTCACCAGTTGCTGCTTCAGCCCACCTCCTGGTTTCCGGCCACGCCCCTTCCGCCCTCTGACCTCTGACCCTGGCCCTGTGTTCCGGTCGACGAGGATAAAGCCTGCTGGTCACATCCAGCTTGAGCTCTTGCTCAAGCTTTGTCTTCTGCTCTTGCTGTGTTGGTTTGCTATTCTCTGATTGACTTCTGTGTATGACTGTTTTGGTTTCCCGGTTTCTGACTTTCTGCTTTGCCCTATTTGTACCTTTGCCTTCGGTTTGTTTGTCTTCTGGTTGAACTCTTGCTTAGCTCCTGACTACTCTCTTTGCTAGCCCCTTTGGATACCGTGCTTTTGGACTGTGTGTTTTCTGTACATGTCTGTTAGGTGCGTAAGGAGTGACTGCCTTTTTGTTTTTGCGAATGTGGCGTTTTGGTTAGGGAGTTACACTTAGTCTTTGTCATTTTGTTTCCGCTTGTTTCGTTACCTTTAGAGTCAACTTAGTTTGGGACGTGTTCGTTAGCTGTTTTGGTTGTTGTTTTGGCCTGAGTCACTCCCGAAGTTTGTTGCACCTCGTGTTTGTAACTGTGTCTGTGAATAAATATAAAACACTACAAAAAAAGATCACTTTGTTTCCTCTGTTCCCCTTTCCAGTTCCCTGGCTGTCTCGTCTTCCCCTCTCCCTTTCCCTTACCTTTCTGGCGATCCCCAACCGTAGACTGGGGATCGTAACAAATGGCAATATAGAATGAGAGTCTTTCTTTTTTTAAAGGCACATAGATCTGGCAGTCATCTGCGTAGCAATGAAAAACTATGTCATGCTTCCTAAATATGGATTCAAGTGGGAGCAGATATAAAAGAAACAGCAAGGGACCTAAAATTGAACCCTGTGGGACTCCGTACAGTAGAGGAGCTGAGGAGGACACATGGTCACCTAAGCTGACACAAAATGTTCTATTCAACAAATATGACTTAAACCACTCCAAAGCTAACCCGCTGATGCCCACCCAGTGCTTCAAACGGGAGAGTAAAATAGCATGATCCACTGTATCAAAAGCTGCAGTCAAGTCTAAAAGTACAAGAATAACACAATCTCCAGAGTCTGTGGCTAAAAATATGTCGTTAAAAACCTTTAAAAGGGCTGATTCCGTATTATGCAAAGACTTAAAGCCAGATTGAAAAACCTCTAAAATATTTTGCTCTTCCAGAAAGGCCATTAGTTGCTTATAAACTTTTCCAGAATTTTTGCAAGAAAAGGCAGTTTAGAGATAGGCCTGTAATGATTAAAAACTGCAGGGTCAAGAGCAGGTTTTTTAATAAGAGGCTGGACAACTGCATGTTTAAAATCTTTAGGTACTACACCTGAAGATAGACTACTATTTACCATTTTAAGAACCCAAGGCCCCACAGTGGGGAAAATCTCTTTAAATAGTTGTGGGGGAACAACATCATTAGGAGAACCTGCAGGACTTAGATGATCAACAATCTCCTGTAAGTAAGTCAAAGTTACAGGCTTAAAACTGTCAAAAACAGCAGAGCAAGAACCAGATACTGAAGGATCATAACAGCCTAGTAGAGGTGACCTTTTCAGTGAAAAAGTGCAGGAAGTTTTCACAAGCAGTGAAAGAGGGTTCAATACTTTTTGGAGCTTTGAGAACAGAGTCTATGGTCCTAAATAAAACATGAGGATTATCACGATTAGAAAAAATAACTTCAGATAAAAAAAATCCTTTAGCATCTTTAACGGTTGTCTGAAAACGATGCCAGCAGTCCTTTAGCATTTGAAGTGACACTTGTAGTTTGTCCTTTTTCCATTTACGCTCGGCTCGACGACACACGTCGGGCAGCTTGGGTCATGTCATTCAGCCAAGGCTCAGATTTAGTTTTAGGCTGCCTGATTTTTAATGGAGCCAGTGTTCAATACAGTCTGGCAGGTGGAATAAAACCATGAGCTCAGCTCCTCAGTTTCGCTGTATAAAAATTCAGAAGTGCTACAGTTCTGGCTAAAAACAGATGAAAACTGAACAGCAATGGAGGAGTTAAAAACATGACAGTGCTGAGCAGCAGCGCGAGGTTTGACTGTGTTGCAGGCAAGGACAACATTAAATAATACAAGACTTTGATCGGAAAATACAGCGTCACAAACCTCCAAGTTAAAAACAGGGAGATCATATGATAGAACAAGATCAAGCGTGTGTCCATGATCATGTGTTGGAGCAGCCACATTTCGCACAAAATTAAAAGAGTCAATAAGATGTAAAAAGCCCTTAACCATGGGCATATCAAGACAACACACATGAATATTTAAATCCGCAACAATAAGAACACGATCGTATTTTGGCATAAGATCGGTGATGAAGTCTGCAAAGTCATTCATAAAATTCTTATTATATTTAGGTGGCCGAAAAATCACAGCACACAGCACCTTGTGAGAACCGAGCAGTTCAAACAGACTTAGTTCAAAGCTGGTAAATAAAGACGATGATGACAGCTGCTTACATTTAAAGCGACTTTTAAAAATAGTCAGTATTCCTCCTCCTAGACCCGACAAAAGATCAGTGAGATAACTGGACTCACCAACATTCAGCCATGTCTCTGTCACACATAAGAAATCCAATCCTTGGGATGTGAAGAAATCCTTTAGAATAAACGTTTTCCTCACTAGCGATCTAACGTTCACCAAAGCAGCCCTGATAGGAGTCGGTGGATCCACGTCGTTTGCCGTTCTGGGAGCACGACACAGCGGTTGCAAGTTCCGCAGATTGATCCCACGCCAGCGAGGACGAAGAGAGCAGGGACCACGGGGATGGAACGACACATCAGGATCAACGATAGGTACCAGCCAGGCGTTGACAGGTTCCCACAAGCGCAGGGGAATACAAAGACGAGGCACCTTTTTATATTCCCTCAGGAAAGAGCCTTTCAAATAAGCAGGGTCGCTTTTAACAAAGGTGCAATTGGTGCAATGCACCGCGGGCCCCTGCAGCGACGGGCCCTTGTTTGGGATTCAGACGGTCCAAAATTATGGCATTAAATTAGTGCCAAAACTCGCGCGAGTATGCGCTCGCGAGCAGAAAACCCATGCTCTCTACGCGCTTGTGTTTGCACAGCACTCGCTCGGCATTACGTTACTGCCAAAAGTCAAACCACGCGAGTGTGTGCTCGCGACCTGAAAACCCATCCTCTCTGCGCGCTTACATCTGCACAGCACTCGCTTGCTCAACGGGATGAATTTTGACACGTTGGAGGCAGGAACAGTGGCTAATATCTCCACTCCTTTGGTTTTTTAAAATATTGACTACGATTGGCTATTTGCTTTGGTAGAAGATGAAGATAACTTGTCATTGACCGCGGT
>JABJVQ010011286.1:0-11516 GCA_026770845.1 Campylomormyrus tamandua | reverse complement strand
AAAAACACTTGCAACAGAAAGGTATCCAGTGGCATTTCAGTCCTCCAACAGGATCTCACCACGGAGGACCCTGGGAGTGGCTGATCCGCTCCGTGAGAAAGATTCTGCTCAAGCTAAGCTTCAATAGGAACACGCAAGAACCTACAGCCTATAACACCTATCTAGCCCTGCAGGTTAATTTCAGTGTCCTTACAGTGGCATACGTACCTGCTGTGTGCTATGCATTTCATGTTTGCCCTACCCAAGATGAATGTCCTCCATATTCCATTTGGAAATGTGACTCATTCAAATTAACGTGTACAATTGCGCAAAGTGTCACGCGACCAGTTTAATGTTATGAAAGAAATATCACAATATGCCTAGGTAATTCCACTATTTTCATTACAGGGAGACTTGTGAAATTCTTATGAATTCACGTGATAAATACAGGTGCTACAGCTTAAACCATTTATTTATACGTTATTTTGTATTTTCAAGATGTCTTATGTAAAAACTGCAGCATGTGATGCACAAACCTTCCTTTCTAGTAAAGCTTTGAATAAGAAACTACATGAATTGGAAGCTGCAAGTAAGTAGCTAAGTTAAGCTGCGTGTGACTTTGCCATTAGTATGGGCGACACAGGTGACCATGCACAAGAAACATAACAACAATGGAATCCGCAACCGCACTGTGAAAATGCAGCTGTTATCCATAGTTCCGCCCACTGCCTGCTCCAATGAACATATATTTGCATGTTGTGAACTTGAAAATGAAAAAGCAAAGTAGGAAATGAAAAATCAAGTTAGAAAATTAAAATACAAAAAGGCTTTTTTTCTCTTTTCAAAAATGACTCATGCATGAATGGAAAATTATAATGCAAATGATGCTATTTTATTTTTAATTTGGGGAAAGCCTGTGCTACACATCGAGGTGAGCTTGACTACATGTAAGTGTGGACCAGTACCTCTATATGTTTGTTTAATGTGTTGCGCACATACTGCAGATGTGTCTCAAAAGGGCATCTTGTCTGTATTGGTATCAGCAAGACTTCCGTACAGTTACACAAAATAGCATATCTATCTTTTCAGCTGCCTTTTCTGTTCTGTTCTAACTTACTGTCACATCATACTGACAAAGTTTCTTTCAGTTAGAAACACGAGTTTCTGCAACTGCCTGTCCTCCTAATTCAATGGCCTGAAATGAAAAGGGCCTGATACGCATATGCAAGTGTGCAAGGTGAGGTTCTGCCCTGGTGAGGAGTGGACAAGCAAACTTTGAGCCCACCCCTCCTTATTCCACTGAAGGGTGGTAGGTGTACTTGTAAGTAACCTTGGCCTTTTGGCCCCCCCCCCCCCCGCCGCAGTTGATGGGAAGTGGTAGCCCTGGGTCACTTGGGGACTCTGTAGTGTATCCTGTGGAGGCAGGAGTAGAGAAGAGATGCACTCCTGCAACAAACCGGCCCAGCATAGGACACAAGGCAAGGAATACTCTGGATGGAATTCCAGTAAATTTTTTGGGAAAGTTCGGTATTTTAATTAGTTCATATTAAAATAAGAAGCCATTCTTGGGTGGAAAACATACAAATGTTTGGCTGCCACAAGTATATGGAGACTTACTACTGCACCTGAATTACTGTATATGCTGATGGGAGAACCTGTTAAGGTACAGACACACACTGACCTGGCAGATTCAGTGCCATTGGGGCACATTCATAAAGCACAGGGACACACCATGATGTGCATTTGTATTTTTAATGCTATACCGTTTGACTTGAATATTTGCATTATACACCTATTTAACATTAAACTCACCTGCCTAATCTTGTGTAAGTCCCCCTCGTGCCCCCAAAACAAACCTAATCCATCAAGGCATGGACTCCACAAGACCTCTGAAGGTGTCCTGTGATATCTGGCACCAAGAAGCCAGCAGCAGATTATTTAAGTCCTGTGAGTTGCAAGGTGGTTTCTTTCATGGATTGGACTTATTAGTCTATCGCATCACACAGATGCTCAATTGAATTGAGATCTGGAGAATTTGGAGACCAAATCAGCTTTTCGAAAATTCTTGATAGTTTTTATTGTTATTCTTAATTTGCGTATGTTTGAATATCCAATTTTGTTTTTGTTCTGAGCGCATATATCTACTCAGATAAATAGTTTTAAACATTTCCTAAGACTTTTGCAGAGTACTGTATATCAATTACTTAGAATGTTTACCTCTGGTGTGCCCCCCACTAAATCCAGGTCAAAAACTGCTTTTGTATGGATAGAGGGCTCCTGCAGTTTAAGGTGATGGCTTTTGGCCTCTGTAATGCTCCCACCACATTTGACCATTTACTGGAAAGATGTTGGAGGTGGTGCCTTGGCAGGAGTGTTTGGTGGTCCTGGACAGTGTCCTGGTGCATGGTGATACCTTCCAGGGGGCAGTCCAGTCGCTAAGGAAAGTCCTGCTATGTAGGGAAATGATGTTTCTAAGACATAGGGTGCTACTGCAGAAGGATCAGGACTTCACCAGGTCATAAAACTACTAGGTGGCCTTCTGAGGTCTTCTGAAGGCTCTCGCCAGCACATGCACCACCAGACCCCAATTTACCATTCTTACTGGATACAGGTGCAAGCAGGGAAGGGGTGGGTGTAGTTCTCTCACACAATGGGGCAGGGGGTGAGAGAGTTGTGGTCTATTTTATTAAGGCCCTGAACACGGCTGAGCACTGTTACTGCATCACCCACTGAGAGCTGTCAGTGGCAGAGAACGCAATCCAGAACTTCTGCTGGTATTTGTGTGGTCAGCCTTTCACCCTTTACACCAATCATGCCGCTTGCAGTAGCTCTTATTGCTTAAGGAGCCAGAAGGGCAGGTGGTGCACTGGCTAGAGGAGCTTCAATCTTATTCTTTCACAGTAGCCCATCATGCTGGTGAACACTGTTATGGCGACCCTGCAACAGCAACCCATGCCGGTGCTGTGAGAGGCATGAGGCCAGGAAATGGGAGTTAATATAATAATAGCAAGGGTTAGGGGTGAAGGATGACCTGCTTGGCAGGGATAGAGAAGAGGGGACTCTGGGAGGTGAGTGTAGCAGACAGGAAGGGGACCCAGACCTGCAACCAGTGTTGCAGTGGTTGGGGGCACAACAGTGGCCATAGGTGGAAGTGCAGGGCTGTTCCCCATCACTAAGGGATTGTGGTCCATGCGAAAAGGGGTTATCTAAAATTTTAATTTTCCTCTCAGTTTGTATACTTACATGGATAATTTGCATGTATATCTATTTTAAATATCTGTTATTCGGCAATCGTTCTGCCTTTCCTTTTTGTGTGAACCTTTGTCTTAGTAGAAATAACTTGATGCATAATTAATAATAAAATATAGAGATTATTTAAATACCATAATACACGCATGTTTTTAAAAAAGGGTTTCTAAGTAGGCCTACATGCTTAATTTGTATTAGAGCTGTTTGTGGTTTACCGTCACGTTGGAGGGGAAAGCACAACTCAGGCACATCCATAGGCGAAACAAAAGGGGTGTAACAGCACTTTTAGCAAAAAGGAACAGAAAGGACCACAAGGGGTCTTCACGGAGAGCAGGGAGAAACCACGAACACAAGGCACATTAAACACTAACACTGACTTTAATGACCGAACTGGGAAGTGAAGGCAGGCAGACACTTGTTTACACAACTAATGAGTTGTGCAATCGACACATTAGGGAGGGATGTGGTGACCAGTGACACCTACTGGTCACACAGGCACATGACAGGAACAGGTCCTGACATTTACAAAGTTAAAAATCGCTAGTGTTGTCATATTGAGTTCAAGAAAAAAAATAATTAAAGTAATTAATTTAATTACACGCTACAACCTGTTTCTTAAGTATCTTTATTTTTTTATGTTGCAGTTTTAAAAAATAACCCATTTTTGGTCATGTGTTCCCATTCTGTCAAACCCCATTTCCCTTAGTGGAGGCACAAATACAAGGAAGACGCTCTGTTCCTTGCTCATCTAATCATTATCATTATACATTAAACAAAAAAATGTAACTACTTTGAATTGTTTTAGCTGTGGTATTGCCACATTTTACTGCTTTTACTCATTCTACTATATTTACCCCTTTTATCTGAAAATAATTTGATTTACATTGAAAAGGAGATTTAAAGAAAAATACAGATGTTTCCGCTCTCTTCTCCCTTCACTGAATGCACCAGCTGTGCCACTGTCAAGCAGAAGATTACAGAACTAGAAAAAAACTTGACACTCTGTTTGCTCCCTGTCATACTGTTGTCCCGGACCCGGCTGACGATCTGATCCAGGGACATAAACGCACCGTGGAGCAGCTACATAGTGACATGTGCACATCATTAGTGCCACGCCGTCACTATTCCCTGGTCTGGCCTCAACACACATCGAAATCCGCTCAAGACTAATACAACGGCACTGGATAAGATGCTGGGTAAACTGGACAGCAAGACCAAAAACCTGTTCCACTCCTGCAGTGCCACACCCTGAGTTGTGGGCGAGTATTGTCCGGGGCACAAGAAGAGACAGAAACAAGAAGCACAGGAGCACTCATGCATCACCAAAAGTTCAACTGGAGAACTGGTGCATTGTTCTGGAAGAGCTGCGTGTCAGTGAGCCCATCGCAAATGCTTTTGGCGACATTAGCACAGCCGGCTCAGACGCTAATGCTTAGACCCATGCAGCGGTGAGTCATGATGGAGCTGAGCCCATGAGGAGCATCTTTCAGCAGCATCCAGGGGGAATTCAAAAGCTGCAAAAGATAACGACATCATCAGAAAGGATGGGATCAGAACGGAATGTGCGCTGGACAATCGAAAAAGAAGCTAATCAACAGAAGACATCAAACCGAAACCTCTGCTGGTAGGTGACCACATAATAAACGATGAAAACTGTCTCTCTACCCAAGGCTGTGAGCAGTGATATGATCCAGCCGCTGCCACAAGTGTCATCGCACCATCCGGACATGGACACAGTTATTGTACATTTTGGTACAAATGATGTTCCATCATTATTAATTGATTTTAATTTCTCTTTAGACTCCAAAAAAAATATATAGTTTAAATAGCCCACTTAGGTGGGCCTTGCAGCCTTTGGCAAATTGCTTTTCAATAAATACTGTATGAGTAATTAATAATCCATCTGTGTAAAGAATACTGAAGAATACTGATGACTAAACAGTAAGTGAGCCTTTGTGAATAAACTGAGAACAAAATTCCTGCATGTATCTGGTTTTCTGTAGGTATACATAGTAACCACAAGGTGATGCTAAAACTCAGGAGTAGAAATTAAACTTTACTTCGTTTTATATGGTTTGTGGATTTATATAAAGAAGTTGATCTACACCAAAGCACCATCGCACCCTCAGAGAACAGCTTGCAAGTTATAAATTAATATTAAGATCAGTGTTTATCGCTGCCTTAATACACTACTTCAGTGTTCTCACTCTAAGTCTCTGCCACTATTAATCAGAAGATCTCTGAACTACTGTGAGCCAGTAACAGCCAAAGGACATTTTAATTCCTTCATATCTGGAGAGCTTCATAGCTACTGTTTGAGGCAAGTTTTCTGATTCATTTTTGGATTCTGAAGTGTTCAGAATGATGCACAAACGCTTCACTAATCCACAGTCAGATACTCCTCAAAAGCTCAAATGAAAAGCTGCAGAGTCGATGCAAGGGTCAGTAAGCCAAGGACGGAGAGACATATATCTTACATACGGCTTATTCAGTACAGCCGTGTTTCCGGTCCTTGGGAACCCACAGTCAGTCCATGTTTTTGCTCCCTCCCCTCTGAGCTCCCTACCAGACAGTGCACATTTTTGCTCCTTCCCAGCTCCCAAAAAGGTGGACTGTCTGTGGGTCCCCAAGGAGGGGGTTGGGAAACACTGCAGTGCGGCATCATAGTGAGCGTGACCCTGGGTGGGATTCCAGTCTGTCACAGGGAACAGGGCAGGGGACACCCTGGGTGGGATTCCAGTCTGTCACAGGGCACAGGGCAGGGGACACCCTGGGTGGGATTCCAGTCTGTCACATGGCACACACATACACACGCTTTTATTCACATTCAGCTAGGCGCATGAGTTTGGATTGCAGTGAAGTAGCCAGAGGAAACCCAAACAAGCACTAAACAAATTCCTCATCCAGAGATGGGAGCAGGAAACCACCAACCCTGGAGGTCTGAGAGCAGCACTCCACCCCCTAATAAGAGTCCCACCCATCTTTCTTCTAAAAGCTCAAGATGATCCAGGTCACAGGATTATAAGAAGTTTATTATCTGATGTAGTAAAGAATTCTTACTTGGGACTAACTGCACTGTTATCAAAAACCTTTAAAAATCTATTTCCCAAAATTAGAGCTTTAGCCACAATGTTTTATACCCTAATGGCCAACATTAGCTGCCATTTAATAATAAAAAAGACAAGAATAAAAAAATCAGATTGTTTTAAATAGAAACACTGTTTATCCATTTATTTTTTCTAGTACCAGTAACAGCATTAAAAAACATATTTCCCTGTAATCAGTCAATTGTTTCTGCCTCACAGATGTTAGCAAAATGCAGAACAAAGCTATTGGATTCTAATACCACTAGTAATAAACAGCGGATTTTATTTCATGTGCTGTAGTGGTTAGTTGGAAGATGCATAAATGCGACAGGATGATGTGAAATGTGTCTGTAATATGGAAGTGAATGTAACTTTATCTGACAATCCTAGATAGTAACGTAAGAATAATGGTGGCTATATTATTGACAAACATGTACAAGACCACATGCTAAGGGTTTGTTTTATGTCCTGTGTTATGTAGTGTAGTGTAGCACATGGAAACATTCCGAATAAGGCAGCGACCTGCATTTCGGTTGGTGATTCATCCTGACCACTAATGTGCTCAGTGTTGGTGAAATAATTTCTCTGTCGCACCTGATCACAGAGTAAACCAGCAGTCAGTCACGCAAGGAAAGGTCAAGAGCTTACAATGTTCAACATGTTAGATTTCATCATACAGCCAATGTACTCTTCTTTCATATCTGGAAATAAATGCTTAACTGTCACATTGACTTCCAAATATAAATACAGATATCGCAGTAAGTTTTTCAAGAATTTTATAACAATGAATCATGCACTGGAGACCATTACATCTTGGGTTCCCATGGTATTTACATGCACTGAGCTGTTGCTGATGTCACAGAAACTGTGACTAAAACTAGCTAGCATGAGTTAAGGGTTGTGAATTACTGTTGGGGGGGGGGGGGGTGCTGATCATTTGTCTTGGCCTCCATGCATTGTGGTGGTTGTGCATGATGGCATGAGTGGGACTTGAACCTGGGTCCTGGGAGGCAACAGTACTAACCATGACCCTACCAAGACACCCACCTCCTTTAGTTTGATTTTAAGTGATAAGCCTGGATGTTCTTTCCTCACCATTAGTTATGCACCGGTGCCATATCAGGTAAAGTAGGAGACCAAGTTGTTGGTCATAAGCTCATGAGTTCAAGCCCAGCCTTGGCCTGCCTGTCAGTTTAGAGGAAAAGATGGGTTTAAGGGCTGTGAATTATTATTAAGTCTGGCTGCTCTCACACTTGTTTAATAGCAAGGTGGGTGCCCTAAGTGTGGCTATCTACTTTTTCTAACTATGTTTGGGGGGGGGGATACTGATGGTGGTGGTAATCTGTCTTGGCCTCCATGGGTTGTGGTGGTTATGCATGATGGCATAAGTGAGGCTTGAACCCTGGCCCTGGGAGGCAACAGTGCTAACCACTACCCTAAGAAGTTACCCACTTCCTTTATTTTGATTTTAAATTACTGTAAGTGATAAGCCTGGATGTTCTTTCCTCACCATTAGTTATGCACAGGTGCCATATCAGGTAAAGTAGGAGACCAAGTTGTTGGTCATAAAGCCTAGCCTTGGCCTCCCTGTGGCTTTCGAAGGAAAAGATGGGTTTAAAAGATACACACTGACTGCAGGAGGAATAGCTCCTAGATACACGTGTTAGTAAGCAGATGTGTAAGTGAAAACATAACAATACAACAGCACTGCCCCCTCTCCTTAAATGCACGACATTAAGCGTTTCCCAAAATACACTTTAATCCAGATCAAGCAATACCCTCCCCACCGCCTGGCAAATTTTATTGCCAGAACCAACCCCCCCAGATTTTTTACCCTTGGGAAAAAATAACTGAGGAAACCTGGCCTGGATGTTCCTTTTAGGAAAATTTGTACTACCCAGTTTGTAAATGTAAATACAGCTACATCTCTTGCCATGAGAATCGCATATTCCTGATTCCTATTGATATAGTCCCTATTTTCAGTTGGCAACTGAATTCCAGCAAAAACATGTTTGCATTAACTGATACAATGATACACAAAACGATGGCTAGGGCCTGGCAGATGTAATTACGCTACCATGAAATGGTAATTGCAGTCATTGCATTAAACTCTGACGTCATTATGAACAATTTAGACTACATAGCTGAAGCAGCTTCATCTTTTCCTAACCTTCTTCTACACCCTGGTCTCAGGTATCTTGTCACTAAATCTCTCTGACCCAATGTGCATCCTCATAAAACTTATGAGGAAAGCAGATTCAGTTAGTTATATATGTGGCTCACAGAATGGATTGGGATGTTTGTTCAATTCAGTAAAAATATTGTTCATGTACCGGTCTTATAACAAGAATCATTATTTCAGTCAATTATTTAAAAAAATTATATATCACATCACAAACAACTGGAAGTTTTAAAGTAAAACATTAATTTCAAGTATTAATAAATTAATTGATTAGTAACACCTTTGCAGTAACATAAAACATTTGTGTTCAGTATCCCTTTGGGAGTCAGTGACTTCAATTACAATTAAGAGAAAAATGGCAAGAACAGAACTGAATGAGTCAATCGAAAAAAGAATGACACTTAATAAAAAGAAAATGTATGTGTGGAACATATTTGCAGTTATATTAATCATTGCTTGTCAATGGACGTTTTTTATGAAACCAGTAAATTTGCACTATTATTACGAAAGTAAGTGTCCAAAGACTTCAACAATTGAGCAATGTGTCTGTTACAGGTAGGCTTTCCCACAAGGTTCACTTCTCAGAAACTGCCTTCTTTTTGATTTTATTTCTATTTCCAAGGGAGATGGGGACGCAGGGTGGGTTACCCCTCCTGTCCAAAGCGCAGTCCTTGATGGCATCTTTGATCACCTGGAAAAGCAAACAGGGACACTGGTGCAGATGTCACAGCAAACAGGGACACTGGTGTCACAGGAAGCTAATTCTCTGTGGTCACAGATCAGAAATAGTGGCCTATCACACAACAAATGGCTCTGTTGCAGCTCATCAGAAGCATGCCCTTAGCTTTCTAAGTAGTTTAACCGCTAACCACTGAAACTTAGTGATGCAGTGTGGAAACGTCTCCAACGTTTGGGATGATATTTACAGTTATGGGGGAAGACGGCAGTCAACAAACCTGGAAGTTGTTCAGAGTATTGAACTCCATGAGGTCATGCAGTCGAGCAAAGGCTTCAGTGGAGTAGTGGAAGTTAAACGTTGAATAGGTATTTTCTGGATCATCAAATATGTCAAAGTCAGCAGACTCCTGCTCCTCTTTACTCTCCCGAGGCACACCTGAGCAAACCCACCAGCACGCTTGCTTAATACTGACAACACATTATATTATTATACCAGCTCATTCATTAGGTTTAAAAGTATATTTTGTTTATTAGTCATTCTTGTTGTGACCTTTATCTGACAATCACAAAAAAATCAGCTCTGATTTAACAGTCCATCTTGCCTTTCATGTCTTAATTTGACTGCAAGTAGCTGCATCCATTCATTTGTATGTGTGATTTTTCCAACAGCACTTTGTTTAATATGATAAAATGTGAGTCAGTGCAAAAATACTAATGCAGTTAAAGTTCTCTTATCCAGAAGCTTTGGGACTAAGAATTGCCAGATTTCAATTTTCTGGATAACTGAATGTTACACTTGAAATTTCACATAAAGTCGGATATTCGATAGAACACGAGACTGGGCGGTAAGCAAGAACAGAACATGAAGAAAGACTGCTAAAGTGTACTAAAGTGTACTGCTCTGTAGGCATTTGCAGGAACTGACACGTGTATCGAGCGATGTTTACTACATAATTTTGTAAAATACTAATTTTTTTATCATTTGCTAAGTTTCAGGACTATGGTGTTGTGGAGAAACTTAAAATTAATAAAACTACTTTAACAACAACATTAAAATGGTTATTAAAGTGGAACATTTGAAGAGTCACATTATTGCCTCGGTTTCTCTTCATCTCGTGCAAATCTTTCACCTTTCACTAAGGATTTCCTTAGAGAGGCACACTGATCTTTCACCTTTCACTAAGGATTTCCTTAGAGAGGCACACGGATGAGTTCCCTCAGAATAGAGCTGCATTGCATTTTGTTGCCTGCACTGCCCTTTTCATGTTACTATTCAACACACACTTGAGTCCTTCCATTACACCTTTCGTAGTTCCAAGATACCAAGTGCCTGAAGTACCTGGAGATTTGAAGTTCCTGAAGTTAATATTGGCCAGCACAAAGTGGATGATGGTGGGACAGTTCCTCTGGCCATCTTCAGGCTTAAAAACGTAGCATTCCTTAAGGCCCTCTCGGTCAAACACCTTGGGGTCTATCTTAGGGAAGGGCAGCTTGTTCAGATGGGCCCATTTCTCAGCCAGGAGAAGCTCCTGAGGACAGAGGTCAGAGTCCCAATAATATCTCCAGAAGCTATACAAACACTGAACAACTCTTCATAAAAAGTGTCAAACACAAGCTGTGGGTTTTCCTTAAGGATGAGTAGCTTGGCAAATACATTCAGTACTTTCATTTATAAACATACACTAGTGGCTAAAATTGTGGAAACACGTCCAATTTTACATTACAGAACTTTATTCCAGTTACTTATTTAATTGTCAAATATATGATATTTGCAAACATTCTTTGATTGTTTATACACTTTATCACCAATATTCGTTTAGTAATTTTTAAAACGTAATACCAAAAATGCCAGGTGTTTCCACAATTTTGGCCAGTTATGACTTTGCTTGAACTGAAAATATTGAAATGCTCTTCAACATCCACCCATTTTCCATACCTGCTTGTCCTATGCAGGGATGCAGGGGGTCCAGAGCCTATCCCAGAAGTTATGGGTACAAAGCAGGGAATTACCCAGCATGGGGCACTAAAACACACACATTCACACCAGATAGACGGGTAACTCCAGTTCACCTTAGTATGTTTTTGGACTGTGGGGAGAAACCCGGGTCCTTGGGGAAAACCCAACAAAGACAGAGGGAGTAAGCAAACTCCACAGACAGAGCCCAGGCGGAAAGTGACATCACAGTCCCGGGGGTGTAAGGCAGTGGTGCTAGCTTCCACACCACCGTGCCCCCCATCTCACCAACACAACATATTTATTTAATCAGTTAAAAGAATTTCACTAAAACTCCTTAACTCTGAAAAACTTTTACAAATAATGACACATGATGGCAGACAGATAT
>JABJVQ010011285.1:0-11541 GCA_026770845.1 Campylomormyrus tamandua | reverse complement strand
ATTAAATAATGTACATCTATCTCTGTTTCACTGCTTACACTGTAAAATAAACAAGGACAGTTGAAAAATAAAAAGAATATATATATATATATATATATATATAACAAACAAAAGCACCGAACAGAATTTTGGCCCGAAATGAGGTACTAAATGAGGTAAAACTTTGGTTTGTTGTAGGGATTAAATGCCTGAGTATCTGGACATTATCGATTCCGCGGCTAACTGGCTAACATGAGCACATTATAACTTACAGCAATTGGTAGCAGACATTAATTACTTTGCTAATACTAATAAGTTAATGACTGAGCACCGTGTCGCAGTGTCGCAGTTGCAGGCATTAGTTTTATAGTTCGCCGATTAAATAAACTGCCTTTCTTCCTGATGCACCAAGATGGAGCCTAAACATGTTATATTTAACCTCGGTGCTTCCACACAGCGCAGCATGAGTAGAATCCTTACAGTAACGATATATTACATCATAATACCACACCACTCACTGAGCTTCTTATTAAAGCGCGTGCTGAAAAGACTCTCTTTAACTTCTGTGCACACAACCTAACACGTAGGTGTACCTGTGTGCACGAGGGCTCACGCGTACGTGCGCAGTGGCTTCCCCACCTGCAACGCACTGTGCGCACGTGCTAATCATAACTACATAGAAAACACAATACGGTTATTATATTAGTCATATGTACAACAAACTAATTGCTTTCTTACCTGCATTAGTTGGATTGTTTCTGCGTAGTCTTCCAAAATCCTTTGGTTGATGTATTGGTAATATCTTCTCTTACATTGATCGTGATGTTGCTTTAAAGATTGCAGTCGTTTTTGGAAATTTTTTTTGAAGAACATTGGAAAATAAATTCTACTTACATAACACTAACTATGATAAGCTACTCGAAATAATCACGCTTGAGCCAATAAAAACATATGTTTTTTAACTTTATATAATTAACATTTAAAAGTCTCATCAAACAATATCTCTCCCCTTCCGCTAGAATGTTAACCAATAACAAGCATATTTCTTAGGTAATGCAATTATCCAATCAAAATGCACTTGGATCCGCCCACTTGTTGTAATTCGCTAGGCGGCAAAAATCTACCTAGCAACTAAAGGTCCTCACAGCAAAGGTGGTCAGACGCATGATGAGTGTGTTGCATTCTAAACTGTGATAATTGATGGCAGTGACACCTGTTGGTGGGTTGTGGTGTTTGTTTTTAAAAAAACCTAGGAGAAAGGGTGGCCCTCACAAGGCTGTCCTATGTCAAGGTCCTCACAAGTGTACTAATACGTGTATGTGTGTGTGTGTGTGTGTGTGTGTGTAGTAAATATGATTGACCTTTGAGCCCGTTGCGAACAGCTGCAGAGACAGATGGGAGATAAGAGGTACGAGGGCTGACTGTGTAGCTTTCAATACTTGGCACCATTTTTTCCACCTTAAGCAACATTTTGTGTCATGTGAATTCAATATATATTTAAGCTTTTATAGTAATGACTTTGTATTATGTGGTTTTTGTTTTTTTTTGTACTTATGTGTTATGTTAGGCTTTTATAATCACCAGGTAAAATTGTAAAGGTGCTAACTGGCTTTGATTTTTCTTAATTTTTTTAAATTTTAATTTCCCTGTGACACATTTGTGTACCCTATCGAAACATAACCATTCAGTTAACTATTTGCATGGACACAAATTCCTTTCATTTTTGGCAAGTAGACTAAAATCTGATGATATCTTAGCAGTTACTTAAATACTACAGTGTAAGGTTCATAACATGTTTAATCAGTAACACCCCAAGAGAAATTAAATTTAAAAAAACCTAAACAAATGTGTCACCTGAAGATATGTGCTCCCTTATTTGGGTGTGCCGATGCCTGGTCTTTGTGTTGCCCCTTGACAGTCACCATGACTTCCCCCTTGTGTGTCCCCAGGTGTATGAGGCAGTGCCATGTCACAACGAGTGTGGTCAATACGTGTGGGTGCCCGAGCCCTGGTCAGCGTGCACCATCAATGCCGTAGACGAGCTGCCGGGTTGCGGTGAGGGCGTACAGAGCCGCAAAGTCAGGTGGGCCCACCTCTCCTCCTTACCGCAATCGGTGCCAGAGATTCGAGCTGAGTATCTCCTCCCTCTGGCCTCTTGGCAGATGCATGAAGAGGGGCAGTGAAGGTCCCAGCGTTATCGTGGACGACAGCCTCTGTAACCCTGACGACATGCCATTCATGGGCCAGACATGTTTCCTGCCGTGCGCTGACGAGTGCGTTATGTCACAGTGGGGGCAGTGGAGCTCATGTCCAGCAGTAAGTGTGGCATGTTATTTATGGAATAATACTCGACCATCCAGCTCCTGCTGTCTGTGTTAGCTTGGAGCCTACCCCAGAAGCACAGGACACAAGTCAGAGCATACCCTGGACAGGATGCCAGTCCATTGCAGGGCACATACTCTCACATTCAGGGCAATTTAGAGAAACAAATATGCCTAACCACATGTTATTGGATTGTATAATGCTTTTAGCCAAGGTCTGAGTCACACATTAACTATGTTTACGGTACCATTGAGATAAATGGGTGTCCATCAGAAATTCAGACTAGAAAGTTGCACAGCAATGTATGCATGTATGTGTGTGTTGATTGTGTAGTAAAAATGGTGTGTGTCAAGGTCTGAGATATATTGGACGGTAAGCCAACATTTGGTACTTATAGTTGTCATGTTGAATGCAGAGGAAATGGGCAGAGGTAAAGGCCTGAGTGACGATGACAAGGGCCAGATCATTATGGCCTGATAACTGGCTCAGAACGTCTTTGAAACGGCAAGGCTTGTAGGATGCTCATGTTCAGCTATGGTGAGTATCTACTGAAAGGAAAAACTACAATCTGCTGACAGGGTTTTTTGCAGCCAGGATTTATCAATGCATGATATGAAAGAAGGCTTTCACATCTGATACAAATCAGTTAAAGGGCTACTGCAGCACAAATGGCAGATCATTTTGATGATGATCACAGCACACAGGGTATCAAGTCATGTTGTGTATGGGACCAGGTAGCCGCAGGCCAGTCAGAGTGCCCATTCTGGCCCCTGTCACCGTCAAAAGTGCCCGCAATGGCCACGCAACTGGACCTTGGAGCAATGGAAGAAGGTGACCTGATCTAATGAATCCTGATGAATTTTCTGTTCTATCATGTGGACAGCAGGGTATGTGTCGAGCATCTGAGGGATGCATTGGACCGACAAGTCCGATCCACAGCTGTAGCCCAGAATGCAGCGGGGCTCCATGCATGTGTGTTGTGACACATTATTCTCATGATCATCAAAATTATCTGCCATTTGTGCCACAGTAGCCCTTCTGTTGGTAGATATCACCAAGGATAACTTTCATTCACATTTTGCTTCATGCAGTCTTGGCTGGTCAACACCCTGTTGAAGGATCATAGTTTTTCCCTCCTCGGACCACTCTCACTAGGTACTTACAAAAGCAGACATTGAACACCCCCATAAGCCTTGCCATTTCAGAGATGCTCTCACATGGTCATTTGAACATAATGATTTGGCTCTCAGGTCATTAACCCTGCACAAAATTTTGACTACAACTTGTCATGACTTACGGGGAAGCAGGCAAAGGAAGCCGTGGATATGAACAAAAACGGGTTTATTTTGGGGCTGAGAGACTCCAAAGCACACGTAACATTACAATGACCGGACTGGGGAAACGAACGGAAATGCGGACTAAATACAATGAACTAATGACAACAATCAGAAACAGCTGTAAAACACGGGGAATCCACACAGGGTTAACGAGGGGGCGTGGCACACAGGAGTAGCGGACGATCGGGGCATGACACAACTAGTGAATGTTAGTTTACTGTCTAATATATTCCAGTCCTTGTCATGCACCGTTTTTCATGAGATCAACATTGTTTTTTTCACATAACATTTTGCCGCATCGGTGTATATACACTGTTGAGCAAATAAAAACAAGCTCTTTCCTGTACAGCTGGCTAAACAATCTAAATAGTGTTACTTAGGCTTTTTTGTTTTAATTTCATAGGATTTATCTGCTTTTCCAGGAAAAAGCTCTCTTATAGCCTTCAAAAACCCTTTGTTTTCTTGCTTTGGAACATTGGTTGAACATTGACACTGGTAGTTTTATTAGGGCTTCATGTCCTGGTTCCTGATTTGGACTGTTTTTCAACTTTTTCAACACTTCAACCATCTGGGAATTACGGAGAGTTGCTTATGAGTACAAAATGGTATCATTTACATACATTTTAATTTGACCTTGCAACATAGTAATATAACCTGTGGAGTAGGGTGACTACATTCTGAAAACAGTATTTCTTCTAGCTTAAAAATCCGGGCTTTGCTTATTAATAACATCATTTGATGTTTAATTTCTTGCCGTATGTCCCATGTCGTTGTCAGTGCTTTGTTTTTACTGCAGTGTTTTAGCATCATACTACCTGTCACACCTTCTGTAGCCATGTGACCAGAGCACAGTACGGAGGCGTTTAAGGCAGCAGCTGAGATTGTCACTGACCAGGAAAACCTGCCCAGAAGACAACCAGACGGAGAGCTGCATCCTCAACAGCAACTGTTTTACTTACCACTACAATCTCTCAGGTACATTCAGCTGGTTAATACACTGCCATCTCTGGGCCAGTGAAGTGTTTCTCAGCGTTATCACTCTGGGGCCATTGGGGTGGGAACTTAACCTGAATTGCCTCAGAATAAAAAAAGGAGCTGTGTTGTAAAAATGAAAAAAAAAAACTATACGTTGTGTATGTCACTGAGCGTGAGCATGCTATCATGGAAGATTATGGGGTTGAAGACAGAGTCAAAACTGGGTTCAAATGCTACAAATGGATTTTATTACTCAAAAAACTACAATGCTAAAGTCCACTTAAGAAAGGCGGACACAGAGTGATGGAAAGCTCTAAGCATAATCTCCCTGACACAAAAAAACAGAAACTACCATATGCTAAACCTGAGTTAACACGAGCACACATCAAATGATGTTACTTAGTAGGCTAAGCTACTCCTCACAAACCCAAACAAGGGAAGCAGCCTAATCAGAATCAGCTGGGGTTCATTACCTGAAGAGGTGGGCTGGTGATCCATTTCCACAAAGAACCAACTGATGAGTTTAACTGAGCCCTGAACCATCATCTTGCATTCCATCTGCCCACACTAAGCAGCTAAAATAAATACATACTTATACTGTAAATCTGCTCTCTGTATTAAAGTTTAGATAGGATGTTATTCCCCTACAAGGCACTGAACACAAACGTTAACACTTCACCTTTGTATGTGTGTGGTAGACTGGAGTACGTGCCTATTGAGTGAGAACGCCATATGTGGACAAGGCAAGAGGACAAGGCTTCTAGACTGTGTGCGCAGTGATGGGGAGGTCGTGGAGCTCAGCATGTGCGAGGAGGTTTGCTCTCACTTGTTTTCGCCTTTATGTAGGGTAGAAGTGTGACACGAGAGGAGACGGAAAGGGTTTTAATGTTCCAATTAGTTGTGTTATTTTCAATAAATGAGGTGAAAAGTATTTAAATATTATACTGTCATGCTCATTACACACCCCTAACAAAAATGTTTTTAACCTTATAAGTGATAAACAGCTGATGTATAACTAAACATAATGAGTAATATATTTTTCTTTTTCCTTTACAGCTAGGTTTAGTTAAAACCTGGAAGCTCGAGGTTCCCTGTTTGGTGGACTGTCCAGTTAACTGTCTGCTCTCAGAATGGTCATCATGGACTCAGTGCTCACATACTTGTGGCAGTCAAGGTATTCATACATAGATTACTAAAATCATCATATTATAATATATTAACGTTTTACCTATAAATTAGGCTCTAAGCCCATTTCTGTCCCTGAGAAAGGATAAGCATTTCGGGGAGGGATGGATGGATGGATGGATGGATATTTGCTCAAGTAACACAAGTGGTGGACAAAAAATTGTCATGAGCCTAGTGTTACAAAGGGTGGGTATCACATTGTTGAAATATTACATAGCAGATTTTCTGAAAACCTACATCACGCTTGCTTGGTCAATGTCTTGGTGACCTCCTTGTTTGGTTGTCTTGATAGTTTTTGGAGTGGCTGAATATTGACATTGCTATGAAGATTAGCTATGCAACTCAAACATGTCATTGACGGCATTGGTTGGTAGAGGATGGTTTTACCCTCTTCATGGTCTGGGTGTTCTGTGGGGGTCCTGGTTGTGGATTCTGTCCAATGATCTGCACCCTGATGACAGTCATGAGGGTTTTGGAATAGTTCTGAGAAATATCCCTAGTACCAGGGAGCCTTGTCAGCTTCGAGGTGAAGAGTTCCATGGCATGTTTTTGCGGGATGATTCATCAGATTGCAACCCACGCCTCCACTCTTCAGAAATTCATTACTTGTGTTCTTTCCACCATTGGACCTCCAGACATATGTTGTAAAGGATTATAAGTTATTTTAGTGAACAGTTTATTGGAAAGAAGGTTTGCATCAGCATAGAAATGTCACAGCATTCACTGATAGCTGTACCTATTCTAGCATTTATTGAGCAACAACTGGGTTAACCATGCAAAAGATACTAACTGAAAAACTGAGAGAATTGACCTGGGACTACAAAACAAAGTAAAGCAAAGGAAAATTTATTGACAAAATTTAACAAAATTATATTGCTCTCAAATTCACCTGAAAAATGAGAACTAACAATGCATACATGTTTCTGCTTAGCAAAAATACCGTTAAGGTGTTTATATGTAATGAAACCAGTCTTGGTGTACACCTATGCTACAAAGTTTGTTTTCTCTACAACCCAGGCTATTGTATGTGGCACTTTCTGGGGTGTGACATGTTATTTTCCAGTAATGATGTCTTCAGTTCACTCCCCAGGCTGATAACGCACTCCTTAATCATTTCTGCAGCCTTTATAAATGAGGTTCCCGCCATGCGTGGTCGTTGATGTCTCCTCATGCAGCAGTGCTGACTGCTTATGCACACAGAATAGCAGAAATGCTGGGAGGTGATTGGTATCTGGGGCAGCCAAGTGTTTTTCATACATGTGGTCATTACTCAAAGGTGTGTTTGTCCAAGCGATGTCACATGTTGGAGAAAATATATATAAATGTTGTTTTAATTGCAAATGCAATCTATCCATCAGTTGTAAATAACTGATTACCATGTTAGCACTACTTTAAAGTGGAGACCATCCCAGGAAGTTAAGGAACAGCCTGAAACACATACAAACACAACAGTCAATATACAGTCATTCTGAGCACTATAAGGAGGTTTAAGTCTGTTCATGTGACCATTGGTCATGCTATAATCCAGGAGGAACCTATGAGGCTACAAGGCAGCCTGGTGAATTGCTGTGGCAATCTTCTAAATGAAACTCAGCGATAATATCAGGATGTACACTAATAATGTTTTTTCTGTGATGCTCGACAGGATTCAAGTTAAGCCATATAATTATTTCATGGTACCTAAGAAGAGCTTGGAATTTAGCCTCAGTGCATTTGTTGGGTTAAGCCACATCATTATTTCATGATACCCAAAGAGAGCCTAGTATTTAACCTTGGTGTATTCTGTTGTCTCTGAAGTCCCTCCAGTCTTCCAAGCAAATCAGACTGTCAGCTGGTTAATGAGAAACACTGGACAGTCTTCATTAGTCTTCATTTAGCGGCGGCTTGTGTTCTCCCCTCAGAGACTCCTATCACTATGCCGGAAGTTTCCCCTGGAGTCACTGTCGTGCTGTTAATTAGAAATCAGAGCTGAACATAAACAAAATTAAAATAAAAAAAAAGCTGCTATTCCAATATTTGGAAGGTTTTAAAGTTGAGTCAAGAGAGCAACACTACGAGTTTGTCTTCCTCTCTGTGTATGGGGCTCCAAATTGACAGTTGTGTCTTTATGACTCTAACAAAGGTCCACGTTTCCTCCACGTTCGTTGACAGCCCTGGGCTGTTCCTCCAGGGCCTCTAAGCTTCAGTAATTCAGTAATTAAGATATTGATTAATTGAAGACTAGAATACTGAATTTTCCACTCAGTTCTGATCATATTTGTCCTTTGCATGCTCAAATAAGTTTACTGGACACTTCTTCTCATTGAGTCAAATATAAAATCGGTCAATCATATGTCAGCAGCACAGTGTACAAAATCTTGCAGATATTATACACAGGTAAGGAGCTTCTGGTAATGTTCACATCAAGCACCAGAATGGAGAAGGAAAGGTGATTTAAGTGACTTTGAACATGGCATGGTTGTTGGTGCCAGATGGGCTGGTATGAGTATTTCAGAAACTGCTGATCTACTGGGGTTTTCATGCATAAACATCTCTAAGGTTTACAGAAAATAAGCCAAAAAAGAAAAATCATCCACTGAGTGGTGGTTCTCTGGGCAGAAATGCCTTGTTGATGGCAGAGGTCAGAGAAGAATGGTCTACAAATGGGCTACAGCAGCAGGCTACAGTGGGCACAGGCTTACCAAAACTGGGCAATGGAAGACTAGATAAATGCTGCCTGGCCAGATGAGTCTCGATTTCTGCTGTGACACTCAGATTGTAGGGAAAGAAAGACTGGTGGTGTGGCGCGGTGGTATGGGAGATATTATTTTGCACACTTTGGGCCCCTTAGTACCAGTTGAGCATCATTTAAATACCACAGCCTACCAGAGTATATTTGCTGACCATGTCCATCCCTTTATGACCACAGTGTACCCAGCTTCTAATAGAACACATTCAGCAGGATTACCCCCCATGTCACAAAGCTCATATCATCAGACTGGTTTCTTTGACATTATAATGAGTTTACTGTACTCAAATGTCCTCCAAGGTCACCACATCTCAGTCTAATGGAGCACCTATGGCATGTGGAGGAACCAGAGATTCACGTCATGAAGATGCAGCCAATAAATCTGCAGCAACTGCTTGGTGCAGTCATGTCAACATGGACCAGAGTCTGAGGAATGTTTCAAGGACCTTGTTGAATCTATGCCACAAAGAATTAAGGCAGTTTTGAAGGCAAAGGGGGGTCTAACCTGATACTCATAAAGTGTACTTAATAAAGTGGCCTGTGTGTGTGTGGATTAGGGATTATGTTTATTATATTGTGGGGGATCAAATGTCCCCCACAATGTAATAAAATCCTGTTATTTTGATATTGTGAGGACAATTTTTCAGGTCCCCACAAAGATTTGTAAATGCAATCAAAAAATAAAAAATGCCAGAAGTCTCATATTTTGTTCGGTCACTTAAAGTATGGTTAAGCTTAGGGCTGGGTAGGGGTTAATGTCTTCATTGGAGGAATTTGAGGTTTACCCATAGAAATTAATGGAGAGTCCGCACAAATATATATTTACAAACTGGTGTGTGTGTGTGTGTGTGTGTGTGTGTGTGTGTGTGTGTGTGTGTGTGTGTTTAGATATTAATATTTAATGATGGTGTGGACATACCTGAATGAGTATTTTAGTTTTGCGTGAACTTGGTAGTAACTGCAGCCTTACAGTATGTATGGTAAAAGTGAAATAGATTGACAATATTATGCTAGAAATATGAAAGAAAATGCATTGCAGTGGTAGTGCAGAACAAAACTGGAACTTTCACATTTTTGTCATGTAGAAAATGTTGTTTTAAAACTTGAGGATGACTTTGCTCCTCTAACAGCAGTATATCTTACAGTATGAACATATAAGAACATAAGAAATTTACAAATTTACATAAAGCTAATTTGGGGAGAAGTCAATTAATAGCTGAGAGTTGTTAAAATCTTATCTAGCTCTGATTTAAAGAAACCCAATGTTTTAGGCTTGTACTACACTAACAGGAAGACTATTCCATACTATAACTACATGCTGTGTAAAGAAGTGCTTTCTTAAATCCATTTTGAAATGTTTTCCCGCTAATTTCCACCTATGGCCATGAGCTCTGTTTAAACTAATATTGAAGTAGCCATTTGGCTGAACAGCATCCAAACCAGTTAGAATCTTATATACCTGGATCATGTCCCCTCTTAGTCTCCTTAGTTCTATGCTGAACAGATTCAGTTCTGCTAACCTCTCCTCATAAGACATTCCTCTAAGACCAGGAATCATTCTTGTAGCCCTACGTTGAACCCTTTCCAAGGCTGCAATGTCCTTTTTAAGGTATGGTGACCAAACCTGCACACAATATTCTAGGTGAGGTCTTACCAAGGAATTGTATGATGTTAGCATCACCTCCCTTGACTTAAACTCCACACACCTAGAGATGTAACCCAACATCCTATTGACTTTTTTAATTGCTTTCCCACACTGGCGAGAGTGGGACATAGAAACATCAACATACATACTGAGGTCTTTCTCATAATCAGCTACCTTTATTTCAGTGGAACCCATAAAATATCTGCACTTTATATTTCTGCTCCCTGCATGGATTACCTTACATTTATCTACAGTACACTGAATTTTATCTGCCAGGTATCAGCCCAGTTGCTAATTAAATCAAGATCCCATTGTAGCCTCTGTGCTGCTAGTTCAGTATCTGCTACACCACCCACCTTCGTGTCGTCTGCAAATTGAACCAGTTTACTGTATGTATTAGTGTCAATATCATTAATGTAAATTAGTAACAATAATGGTCCTAAAATTGAACCCTGCTGTACCCCACCATGAATGCAGGCCCACTGTGACATTGTGCTTCTAAGAACTACCCACTGCTTCCTGTCTGTTAACCAGTTTTCAATCCAAGCTGCTACAATTCCTGAAGTCTCTGTAGCTTTGAGCTTAAACAGGAGCTATTTATGGGAGACAACCTCAAAGGCCTTCTGGAAAACTAAGTAGATCATATCGTAGGCCTTTTTGTGATCAATTTCTCTTTTAGCTTCCTCAAAGAACTCAAGTAGATTAGTTAAACAGGATCTACCTCTTCTAAATCCATGCTGGCTATCCCTCAGAATATTATTTGAATCCAGGTAATTACCATTTTCATTTGGATTATAGCTTCCATTACTTTTCCAGTTAAGCAAGTTAAACTGATTGGCCTATAGTTCGCAGAATTACTTCTATCCCCCTTTTTTAATATGGGTGTTATATTAGCATGCTTATAATCAGAAGTTACCACACAAGCAGATAAGGATTTCTGAAATAGTAAAGTTAATAGTTGAGTGATAAAGGCTTGGGGTGGCATGGTGGTGTGGTGTGGTGTGGTGTGGTGGTTAGCACTGTTGCCTCATACCTCTGCGACCTGGGTTGGAGTCCATGGATGGATGAAAGGAATTCTTTTAGAGTTAAAATATTGGATGAAACTTTTAATGTCATCCTTAGCCTCCAGTACAATCTTCCTTTCTACATTCCTCTTAGGGAGTCTAATGTTATTTTTTAACTCAACCTGTAGACTTGGATGCTCCTGCTTTATTTTGAAATCATTAGTTATTTTCCATTTGTGGAAGAGAGCACTTTTCTTCCTGACTTCATTCTTAATTCCCATAGTAAACTACCGTGGTTGCAGTTTCCAAAATTTAGTTTTGCTGGAAACAGGTATGAGATCCTCCTGGACTTGCAACAATGTGCTT
>JABJVQ010011284.1:0-11559 GCA_026770845.1 Campylomormyrus tamandua | reverse complement strand
AGATTGTCTTTGGGCAATAAAAGTTGGAGTGCTGGCCTCCCTTGTTATCTGTGTGTGTGTGTGTGTTTATGTGTGTAACCCCCCTTTGGTGCCTCTCGTACCAGGCTCGGCCTTGTCTCCAGCCACCTGGAATTTAAGCCCTGTGATATGTGCATGTGTGATCCTACAGTCTCTCACTGAGGACATAACACTCAAACCATGGAGCCATGGAAAGTCATTCTCCTTCTGAGTGAGTCTAACTTTATATTACTTTCCATTCAATAAAATGTTGTGCTTTGTAGAACTGGGTAAGGGGACCTGCCAGCTCCCCACTGATGGACCCAGTATCATGAGCTGTACTACAGCCATGGGCATTTTCTCCACCCGTTACAGATTGTAAGGTTTTCCAGAGTAACTGCCTGAATCCCACCTGCCACATCTCCACACACCAGGAGAACATGGTCTGCTGTATCTGCAGCTCTGACATCTGTGATGCCAATGTCAAATGGAACCTAGAAACCAGCCAGTCACAGCACCCCGCCTCTCTAAGTATGGCTTTTTTCACAACTCTGCAACATACACGTTGGTGTGCCTGCATTGATACAGGATGTGTGACAGGACAGATATTAACTTGTGCTTTAATTACTATCATCATATCTGTAAAATTACATATAACATTTTACTTCTTCAATGCAGGAGCTCTTAAAACAGTTAATAGTTAACAAATTGGAGTTTGTTAACAAGCTAAGTCATACTTCAGCATTGACTAACTGCTTAAAAACTTGAAAAAAATGTTTCCTATCTTATCAGGCTGCTTACCTTGACTCTCTGTTCCCTCCCTGCTTTGTCTTATTTTGTGCGTCAGCCTTGAGCACTAATCCAGGCAGTCATTGAGTTTTCTTCCAACCTTCCCCCACTAAAAAAATGTCAAGCAATCATGCTCACAAATTAACAAATATTATGCTTTCCTTTAAAAAAAGGCACTCAAGGGTAAGGTCTTTAAAATTACACAAGGTAGTGATATATCGTGTGTGTTTGTTAAGTGTCTTTGTGCCAACATGAGCAGTGTGATGTGTCTGAATCGCTATGAATGTCAATGTTTGTACAGATGATGGCAGCACTTGGGTGGCCGTCATCGTCATAGGAATCCTTTTTATTTTCATCACCTTTTATGTGATGATTCAATATGGGAGTCTTTTCAGAGATTGGGGTAAGATCCTTTGTGAAATTTATGAACGAGTTTAATTTTCAGTCTTTTGGCATTTGAGAATGGTCTTAATGCATTTACTTATTATTATTACTTTTACTTTTTAAAATCAATGTTATTTGTATTTGCTGATTTATTGTTTCCTTACTTAAACCCTACTCAAATGTTATCTGAACGAACAAGGATGGCATAATTCTTCTGTGGGTAGCAGTGTTGCCTCATACATCCCAGGATAGGGATCTCAATCCTGCCTCAGACCTGTTTGGGTGCACTGTGTGTGTGTTCTCCCTGTATTTTCTTGAACTGCCCATAGAGCAAGATTATGTGTGTGAATGTGTTCAAATATGTCACCTGTGATGGACTGCCATCCTGTCGAGGGTGTACCTGTGCCCTGTGCTGCCTGGGATAGGTTCCAGTTTAGTGGGTGGACACAGTCAACTTATTTGGTTTTTTTCATGTCATATTTATATTCTGCATGTGATCACAGTGAGTTTAGAACTTACTCCAGGAAGCACAAGGTACAAGAAAGGGGGCAATTTTAAAACACCAATTAGCCTGGCAGCATCCAGGGTCGGAGTCTTCACCCCGGCGCTATATGTATGGAGTTTTTATGTGGTCCCCATGTTGCTGTGAAGATTCCTTTTAGTTTTCCGATTTCTCTCCACAGTCCAAAAACATGCTGAGGTAAATTGGAGATGCCAAATTCTCCATAGGTAAGAATGTTGCTATGAATGGTGTTTGAGTGTGCCCTACGATGGACTGGCACCCAGCCTGGGTTATTCCCTGCTTTGAACACAATGTTTCCAGGATGGGCTCCAGAAACCCATGAACCTGAATAAAACAAGCTGATACCAAAAAATGGATGGATGGATGGATGGATGAATGGATGGGTGGGTGGATAATAGAGGACCAAGAGAAAACACACAGAAACTCCATATGCATAATACTGGCAGGGTCAAAGAACAGTGCTACCCAATCTGTCACCCACTTAAGTTTAAATTCAAAAATTACCTGAAAAAATGAAAACCAAAGAAAATGATCTGATATACTTATGACTGCAGAGAGGAATATATTTTTCCTTTCAGTTTTACCTTGTATTCTTTTAGTTACACTATGTATGCTGTAATTTTCTGTTTTTGTTTCTTCATTAAAAAAAAAAAAACTTTATGTTCTCCCCGGAAAATATAAACAATCTGGAGATATCAGTGTTGTACAGATGGACCAGCTAGTCCTTCTCCCAGCACTCCCACCTCACTACTGTCTGACCTTGGCATTTCCTAGAATAATGTACCTCCTTCCTCCCAACATTCATTCTTTAATTTCTGCTCTTATCTTAATGGAGAGATAACGTCAAGGGTCCATCTCCATCCTCTGAATTTTAGGTCTATACATAAGACTGTAAAACAATGATGATGCTTGATTTGGAGTGGTGCTCTTCGATTGGCTTGAAGTAAATTGGCATCTTGTCTGTTGCATGCTCTGAAGAGAATCTGCCCTCCTCGCTCAAAGGGCCAGTGACAACACGGTGTTCCTGTAACCTGCCAGGAACCAATGACCTTGATTTTGCTGATCTGGAGTTACAACAGGTAACAAACTTGTTGGAGAATCAGTTACTAATGAAAATATTACTGAAACTTTTGTTTTTAAATCCCTTTGTTCATGTTATGGCTTGTGTGTTTTTCAATATTACAGTTTACTTTCTGGAAATATGTTCTGGTCCTGACAGGCAGGTCTGGGGGGAAAATTGCAGATGATAATAAGTTAATGATAAAATCACTTTTTATCTGTAATTGCTGCAAACTACTCTTGCATGTAACTCATACCTTTGCGTTATGCATTAAACACACTATGCATTATGGGACATCTAAATGTGATGCAGCCAAATATGTGAGTGAATAGATAGAAAAGGTTAAAGGCAAATTTACTTATTCTTCTTAGGAATATTATATACACTTATTTTATGCTTTGAATGAAAAATGAATGTCGGTTATGGTGGTTATTTTAATTTTTTTTACAACTTCTCTCCAGAATATTTAGTTGACTTCTAAGGATGATATCTATATTTCTCTTGATTGATAAGGGATTTCTACTATAATGGCAGATAAATAATTATTGTCGTAATAGATGTTACTAGAACTATTGCGAGAAAAAGCTAACTATCTGATTAGTTGTCTACATTTTTTTTTTGAGTTTGTGTGTCTCCAAAGTCATCAAGTTTGAGATCTTTTATCACTGGTTCTTGGGACTCAACCAAATTTTTGTTCCACCCAGGTTAAATTGCCAAATTAAATATGTGTCAAATTTTGAATTTAAATATTACAGCCAGTTGAACATCTCCCTGATTCTGCAAGCTGTTTCTGGCTTATAGGTGGTGGTGAGTGGCCATTTTTCATCTGTGTGGCAGGGCCGCCTGAACGAGGCTACCGTGGCAGTGAAGGTGTTCCCTGCTGCATATCGACACTCCTTCATAAAGGAGAGGGAGGTGTTTGGACTGCCTCTCATGGAACATCCTGGGCTGGTGTACTTCCTGGGGGCTGGGATGGAGCCTACAGGGGGACACTGGGTCCTTCTGCTGGAGTTGGCTAAATATGTGAGTGCATTCAAGACTATGCTTTGATTATTACCACAAGTAACAACATCTCTAGAAATGTTTTGATAATCATCAAATTTATGTTTGTCAGGGATCTGTGCTCAGAACGGTGTGGGTTCAAATCCCATAGCCAGCAAAATGCAGAATGATTATATCATTGGGCCCTTGAGCAAGGTCCTCAACCCCAGTTGCTTGAGGAACACTATCTGACTCTGCTCTCTTATACTTAGCTGTTCGTCAAATTCACGAAGAGCAGTGAAAGTTACTTTTCAGATAAAAGCCTTCATGATGATTAAGTTTAAGCCACGAAAAGGTGAATTCAAGGCTATCTTTCTTCATTGACACCCAGGGCCCTTTGAAAACATTCCTGTCCTCATACAGCATTGACTGGCTGTCGTCTTTGAAAATGGCACAGACTTTATCTCAAGGATTGGCTTTTCTTCACACTGACATGTACAGGAATGGTAAGAAGGGCAGCAAACAAAATAATCCATGAATAGCTGTTATAGCCATGATTTGAATCTAAGGAAGCATGTTCTGTTTCAAGAATGTTCCAATATTGTTTATATGTTTGCCTTCTTATCATTATGCTTGTTCATTCATGCTTCTGTTTCATGCTATCTTGTGTCTGATTACACTTCCTAACCCATGGGTGTGCCAGAGCTGCACAAACCAGCTATCACACATGGTGACCTCAGCAGCAGCAACGTGCTGGTGCGGGAAGATGGCACATGTGCTCTCTGTAATTTCGGGTGTGCAACAGTCTTGCGAAGTTGTTCAGGACAGCCAAGGTGGCAGAAGCAGAGAGAAAGTCCCCAGGTGATCCTTATTGTCAAGTGAATGCCTGACATGACACAACAGCTATGAGTTTCTTTTCCAGGGACCAGTTGCACAAAAAACCTTAAATAAAGTTTTTCTTTAAAGCATGAGTTATGGTTTCCTTAAAATAAATTAGTTACACAAAGCACATTTAGACTTTTCCTTATGGGTTTTTGTGCAACTGATTTTACACCTTTATTTTAAGGAAACCTTGACTTGGTCATCATCATAACTGTTTTGTGCAACCAGACCCAGGTCTTTAACAGGTCCCAATCTAGCTCTAAGACATAGGATAGGCCACAGGATTCTTCACTTACCCATGTGAGGGGTGTTTGGGTGTAGGAACTGCAAAAGTCCATCTTAAACAGATTTTTGGCTTGTTTTCCTAATTTTTCTGATAAAAAAAAAAAAAATTCTTGGATCATTTGGCATTTGCCTAGCCATGGGTGAGCCAAGCTTGTGACTGGAGCAGACTGGTGACAAGGACAGGGACACCAGAACTTAAAAGAAACATGCCAATATATGCAGAAATATTTGCACACTATGAGGTGCACAATGTTTAAAGCATCCAGCTCTCAAACTATTTGTAAAACATAATTAAATTTTAAAAACATGTAAAACATAATTAAAATACAGAATTAAAGGAAATATGCATCAAGAGTATGGTGGCCAGTTCAATTGTGGCTGGATCTCTTTGGTGTTTTCAATTTGCCAGTTGAGAAGCCAGGTGGGAACACTATGCTACACATCCCCAGAGATCCTGGAGGGCTGCGTGAACCTGAACAATGACCTGTGGCTGATCCAGGGGGATGTCTATGCACTTGGACTGCTGCTGTGGGAGCTATGGTCACGCTGCTCTGACCTCTATGCAGGTAATCATTTTCAGATTGCTTGCCAGGTGCTCCTGTTATTTTCCCAACAACTTTCCGAAAGCATAGCAGCTGAGCTCTGTGAAAGACTCCCTTAGCTGACACTCATTGCATTTAATTTTGTAGCTGATGGTTTTATCCAACAATATTTCCATCCATTTGTCCATCCATCCATTGATTCTTCCATCCATCTATCACAGGGCGCACACACGCACATTCAGGGGCTACAAACCCCTTATTTCCCACTATGTGAGTTGCCTTGTGCTTTTCATCAATCTGCACATTCTGTGATCCAGTAGAACATCATACATTGCATACAAAGCAATAAATGATGTTTCCACTGGTGCACTGTATTGCAGTGCTTTTTGAAAATGCCCTACTGCACAGATTTCTCTGCACTATGCACTCCTATTGATGACATAAAATAATGGATACAAACACATCCTAAAATGTTTGTATGCATTTTTACCCACCTTGTTTCCCACAAACACAAGGGACAACATCCTGTTATGTCCTGGGATGGACACAGAACCTGTGAGTAGACCTTCTGCAGTATATAACTGCCACTATGAGTACTAAAGCTAAAAGAAAGACTGAGTTCATTTTTAAGGAAAATGTACTCAGAATTTGACATTAAAAACAACATTCAATCTCCACAGCAAAATTTCTTTAAAATCTCCTCACAAACCCACACTACAATACCAATGTCATCTAGATTTATCAGTTTTTTGCATATTTGCATATTTCAGTAATATTTACATATGTACAATCATGAAAATGCATAATAAAACTCTATATTAAAAATATATAATGACGCACAAAAATGTGCACAAATGCAAGATGAAAAAGCAGTAAGACACGTGAAAAAATAAAAAATCCTTAGAGATTACACTTAGCATGACTGCTTGTCTTTAGAATGTGGGAGGAAACTGGTAAACCCTGAGGAAATCCGTAGACAGGAAGAACTACATACACATAGAGGAGTGGCAAGATGTGTAAGGTAACAGTGCCACCCATTACCAGTGTCAATGCTGCCCTGCATCCAGTGTAGGGCAAACAGTTGGAAGACGGATGAAGAGATGGATGGGTGGATGGATGGCTCTCTTTGTATTAAACCTTCACAGATCACAGTAACAGCAGTAACAGGCAATTGTCAAACATCTTAACAGCTCATTCTTAAAGTCAATGTACTACGTATCGATGTCTGATTTTTCTTGACTGAATTATCCTGAAAACATCCAACAACCAAATGTACTTGAATCCTGGTGGGAACTATAGTGATGGTTCTCTTTCTTGTAACCATAGAATCACCAGTTCCAGAGCACCAGCTGCCGTATGAAGCAGAGCTGGGCCCCAGTCCATCACTGGATGATCTCATCCTGTTTGTATCTCAGAGGAGAGAGCGTCCCACTTTACCCATATCATGGAGACAATTCACACAGGTACCTTGACTTGAGAAGTAGGAGACCCTTTACCATGGCAGGCTGTGGTGTTTGTGGGTATTGGGTTCTGATAGCAAGTCATTTACACCAAGTGAATTTTGTCCTTAGTCATAAAGAGTGGAGCAAATGCCATACCCCTCAGTTGATCAGGGTTCAGTGAAATATTAATGGGAATACAGCGGAAATCGCATATAGTGATCACAGTTTTAGTGATCATCCGCTTATAAGGATCAAAAAGCTTGGGACAGAATAATTCCTGTACAGATACTGTTTAAATAATTCGATTATAGTAATCTAGCAGTCCACTTACAGTGTTCATTTTGGGTCTTTTTAAACATGAGAACATATGGAAAAAAATTAAAGTTGTGGTAATTTTATTTTATTTTTTTATTTTTCCTTGACCATCATACTTAGACTTGCTGTAGCCTGTTTTCTCGTCCTAGCTACCTGAGGCTTCTGCTGCAGGAACAGAAAATATGACAGGAAAAAAAGAGTAATTTTCTCTCAATGACAAATATAGACTCATCAAAGCTTACGACAATATTGAGCCACCAAGATGCAGCAGGGAAACTACAATAAGCACTTTGATAAAATGTAACTTTGTGAAAACGTATTGATAAATAAAACTGAATTGAACTGAATATTATGTACAGTTCTGTACTGAATTTTGTATTATTCAATAAAATTCAGTAATTAGCAATGCTGTACATTTTATGACCTTATATTTATGTATAATAAATATACAAATGTCAATTAGATGGTAATCTGCCTGACACAAAAATTGGTTATAACGATCATCCGCTGATCATGATCAATTTCACCCTGACAGACGCGATCACTGTAATCAGTTTCCACTGTATAGCATGACCTTTAGCCCCCAATTGCCCCAGGCACTGGGTGACCCTACCTTCTCAAAAGAAATGTTGCTTAGCATCTGCTAAAGAAATAAAATGCAAAGAAATAAATTAAGGCAACATTTAAGAACACTAACAAAAACTTAAAAGAAGAAAAAAATGTTACATTTCTGTTGCAAGTCAATAAAAAGAAGACAATTGATATCCTTGACGTTATGGAGTTTCTTTTGGTCGGAAGTACCTTGAACCAGCTTGTTATGTATAATAAACCTAGTCATTATGGGTTGTGAAGTCTTACTAGAGATACATAGCCTGGTGTTTTGAATATGAAGATAAGTGCATTGCCGGAGTAAATGTATTTCTTTTAAACTGATTTATTAATAATGACAATATATACTGTTTTCTTTCTGCAATACGATGAATTATTTTATCAGAAGTATGGACTGCTTTGCTTATTCCATAACTGTTTGCATTTCAGGCATTCTCTGCCATGAATGACATTCTAGAAGACTGCTGGGACCATGAACCGGAAGCCCGTTTGACAGCCCAGTGTGCTGCCAACAGGTTGGCAGCGTTTCCAGAATGCTACAGCTGACACATTTACTGTTCTGGAACTTTCTCTTTTCCACAAGGGCGAAATATGAACAGTTTCCTGGAGCCTTTCATTGGAAATTATGGATAGAAATTAATGAGCCATTATCTTTCTCCACTGAATTATCCAGCTAGTCATTTAAAAATTACTTTCAGTAATGAAATAATGGATTTATGTATCAACTGCTGCATGTTGGAGCTGACTGAGATGACAGATATGTAATTCCATGGAGATAACATAAATACTTTGGTCAGTAGCATAGTAGACTAATCTTATTACCTGGCGAGGTGTGACGGCTATAACCATGCAGGTTGGCACTTGCTAAAATAGTAGGGATTCAAATGGGTTCATTTAAATACCCATATAACTTCAATATGCTCTTTTTTATTTAATGTATTGAATGTTCAACAACCACTGTAGCTAATACAATAGCCTGAATAAATTGTAGTTTATATCATCAACCATTGAACCTTTCATTTCTATAGCTTTGACCCACCCATCTTCCTTTCAAAACCCTTTATCCAGATCAGGGTTGTGGTGAACCTGGAGTCTACCAAAAGACTTCTAACGGTCTAAAGATTATAGTTTTCTATAGTGTTTCACAGGGTGCACAGGATATTGATTTACACACATCTTTATGCTTGCCTAACCAAGCTGATTTGAACTAGAAGAGCCTTGGTGGAATTGCAGGGAAGATTTCTCACAGAAAATCACCTGTTAAGTATCTATTTATTTAAAGACTACTGAAACACAAACTGCAATCATATATTGAAAATCACAAATACAATTAGCAGCACCATGCACTTTTTGTTTGCATTAAAGTACAGCCAATGCCTATGTAAACATATGAAAACCATATAATCTCCTAAGAGTTAAACTGTTCACCAATGTTCAGAAAAATAAAAATAATGCTGTCATGTCATCCTTATGCTGGAAAATCCATACAGAAGAAGGAAACTAGTCTAAATTGTTCTGTTTCAAGAATATTTAAATACAATTGTAGATGGAATTCACTCTTAGCAAATGGGCATTCAACTAGATCTGAGGCAAAAAAGTGCCATCTCCACTACGCCACTGACTACATGTAGTGTGATTATAAAAGTATATAACACTGAAAGCTTCAGTTTTCATTACTGACAAACTATTAGCAAGTTAGACAGAAAATTCATTTCGCCTTATGAAGACCATACCAGACTTAGTCTTTGTAAAATGCTGAAAAATCTCCAGAGCGCTGTAACTGCCTTCCGCTGTGTGTTTACTGCCAAAAAACTAGCCCACGTTATATACTGTGCCTGTGTGCCTGTATCTGTGACACTGCTGATAACTTTGGTTCCTGTATGGAATTTTACCATGAAACCAGGAGCCATTTCAACGTAGAAAAAAGTAAAAATTGATTTGAGGGCCAAAATTGTAAAATGAAAACATGTCACAGGCCAAGTGAAAAAGTCACTCACAACACCTACACACAGTTGGGGAAGGTCTTTAATTCGTATTTGAGCTGCCTTTCGATACCAGGTGTACTTCTACACTGCATTACATTATATTATTTTTACTGTTCAATAAACCACTGTTTTGCTGAAACGAGATTCTGCTAGTGGATTACTTACATCTTATTGGTCAGTCATATAAGTAAAGATCAATCTTATCTTCTCTTTGGTTCAATTTTTTGTAGATCACCTGAATACATTATGGCATTCCTAAAATATGACACCCAAGGAGTGCCTTAGCCTGAGTCTCATAATACACTTGTTGAAAGGAGTGACATCAGACACCATCGGAAGGAGCCGATCCGCTATGGTAACAGCTACTCCCTGAGTATGGCAGCCATCAGACTGACCAGACCAAAAGTAGGTACACCTACCTACAGAGATATGGCTGCTCCCCGGTCGGCATACCTCAGAGAGTGCTGCCACCGAAACACGGAGTTTACAAAGCTCCCCCGACAGCAGAGGAAGATGGTCATCTTGCCGGAGAGACACACCAGTTCGCCTACCGCCCCAAAAGATATACAGAGGACACCAACTCCGACATCTCTGCATACCACCCTCAGTCACATGGACAAGAAGCAAGGGAACTATGGACTGTTCTTCATCAACTATAGTGCTGCGTTCAACACAATAGTTCCCCACATACTGTACACCAAAGCTAACAGGGAACGTTCTCGGAACATACACTAGCGTTCTTTAAAAGTTGTGTAAATGTTAGTACAAAACGTTACTAAAATAATGTTTTTGGAACGTTCTTGTAGTGTTGAGAGAAAACATTCTTAGAACAACGTTCTTGGAACGTCTTAGGATGTTATTTGTACTTGATGAATGTTCTTATAATGTTGGTAGAAAACGTTCTTAAAACAACATTCTTGCAACGTCTTTAGAACATTAGTTGTACTTGATGAATGTTCTTATAATGTTGGTAAAAAACGTTCTTAAAACAACGTTCTTGAAACGTCTTTAGGACGTTATTTGTACTTGATGAATGTTCCTATAATGGTGGTTGAAAACATTCTTAAAACAACATTCTTGCAATGTCTTTAGAACATTAGTTGTACTTGAATGTTCTTATAATGTTGGTAGAACAACATTCTCAGAATGTCCTTATAATGTTATTATTTCTGAATGTTTTCATAATGTTATCATGAAACAACATTTATGGACACAAACTGAGAGTAACAAACACAATGGAGTAACAAACTGAGATTAGGAGCACTCCCTTTAAAAGAGTGCTCCTCATCTCAGCTCAATACCTGTATAAAGGACACCTGAGAGCCAGAAATCTTGCTGATTAATAGGGGATCAAATACTTATTTCACTCATTAAAATGCAAATCAATTTATAACTTTTTTTAAAATGTGTTTTTCTGGATTTTTTGTTGTTATTCTGTCTCTCACTGTTCAAATAAACCTACCATTAAAATTATACACTGATCATTTCTTTGTCAATGGGCAACCGCACAAAATCAGCAGGGGATCAAATAACTATTTTCCCCACTGTATATGCTTTTAATAATTTAATAGGACATAATATTGGAATCACTACTCATTAAAATATTTATTTAAAAATAGTATAACAACAATAATAATGATAAAAGTAATATTTTTTATATATTCAAATTGTGTTAATTTGATTACCAATTGTGAATGGCCATGCGCACAAAATCAACCAAATCCTCGACCAGAGAGCAGCACACATCATAAGAAATGGTAAGTCT
>JABJVQ010011283.1:0-11592 GCA_026770845.1 Campylomormyrus tamandua | reverse complement strand
CCTGGAGTCGATTCCGACACTAGGGCTAGTGAGAGTCGAGGAATCGACTCTTTTGGAGTCGACTCCCCATCTCTAGCTTGAGCCAGGAAGCATATGGAACAAGGCTGGGAAAACCCTGAACAGGATGCCAGTCAATTGCACGGTATATACAGTGCGCAATTTAGAGACACCAGATTGCCTGAACAAAAGTATCTGCCAAATTAATAAACAAACAAATATAGTGACGATGAAAATTAGAGAACGAGACGTTTTCGTATTATACAAAGTCACAGCTTATCTGAATTCAATGTTATTCTAACCTGAATAAGTGCATTTTAATGATATTTCATTGGTGAAAACTATGCCGCATGACAAAATAAGTTAAACAGAAGAAGACATGCGATCAAAATTAGAGAACGATTTGCTATACTTGACAGTTTTTGGATCAAATCTGAAATATCTTAAAATATCTGGCAACCCAATCTACTTGGCAACTTTGGTAGGGGATTTGCAAAATGGTGGGCCTCTCCAAGGTGACTGAAATTTTGTGACGTCAGGTTGTTCAGATGAAGGCTGAAAAGATGACTCTTAGCTATTGAGAGAGAAGTTATTTGTTCCATGAGCTTCATTTCTTGAATATTGAAGCTGTACAAAGAAACAGCCATTCAAGTCTCAAAAACTGCCTGGTCACCCACATAAGACGAGTGTGCAAGGGAACGGGATGATAGGAAGACTTTCAGTGGGGGACCAGTTCAACACTGTAACTGGAATTGCTCACCAAATCAGTTCTGGACAGGGCAAGAATTTGTCTTGACAGGGTCTTTCTGTCTGGAAAAATATGGACTAAAAGCCCACTTCACAGTGAACAGGCCGTTCATCAGCAATAAGGAGAGGAGAACTGATCCAAAGTTATAGTTTCAGTTATGAAATCAAGTTTAATTTAGTTGGTTCAGATGGAATTTATGTCCTGTGGGTGCTGATGTGCCAGGTATTGAAAGCAAGGGCCTCTATGCTTCCTATAAATTTCTGAAAGTTGTAACCATTAAAAAAAAGTTGACAGAATTAATTTGTATGCTTTTTCCAAAAAAAAATTCAACCATTCTCTAATTTTGATCACATGCCTTCTTCAAATTTCTTGTTTAAACCATTTATTTTGTGATGTGGCATATAGCTGATGAAATATGATTAAAATACATGCATTCTATTCATGTTACAATAACTTTGAATTCAGATAAGTTATGACTTTGCATATTACAAAAATGTCCCTTTTTCCTTAATTTTGTTTGGCACAGTAAATAGATGTGAATGCAATGTAGAAGTAAATGTTTATAGACGTGCAGACTTCACACAGCGGATAGAGGGGGATCCTTTTCTACTTTTACTATCTTTTGACTCCATATCTAGCTCATGTTGGTCATGCAGCTATTTAGAAAAGTTTGTTCAGATAAAGCATCAGTTAAATTCACTGCTTTCAGTGACAACACATTTCTTAATTACTCTGACATTTATTGACATTTAATAATCTTAATAATTCATTATTATTCCATTTATATTATTTTTTGATAGGTTAAACTAAGCGTCATCATCCTGATCCTTTCTCTTCTACCCCTACTATCTGATAGCTCTCTGTTCTCTATTCGTAACACACACACAAGCTCCTTTTATTAGCATCCTTCATAAAGAACAAGGAGCAAGTGAGCGAGGGATGGAGAGAGGAGGGAAAGGAGAAAAACAACAGTTTGAGAGGAACTCAGAGGAGAGCGAGGGAGGATTCTCAGTTTCCCAAGGGACTCAACAAGCATGGCATCGGAGGCGAGCTCTCAGCCCAGAGTGATGTTCCACACCCCAGAAAAGGAGAAGGAGGATGAGGAGTGCCCCCGGTGCACGCTTGTCAAGCTGACAGTCAAGTACAACCGCAAGGACCTGCAGAGAAGGCTGGACATCGAGGAGTGGATAGAGGGCCAGCTACACCTGCTCTATGACTGTGAGGTAAGCAGCTACACCTGCTCTATGACTGTGAGGTAAGCAGCTACTGTACACCTGCTCTATGACTGTAAGGTAAGCACACAGCCAGGCCTGTGCTCAGCACAAGCACAGGAATGATTGCAATGTACTTTACAGTTATACAGTTCAAAATATTTAAGGAAGTCTTGTGAAGGATACTGCTTAAAGATACTATGAAACAATAGAAAAACATCCAATTATTTTAGAAACATTTCCATAACGTACATATTGTAGTCATTTTACTTGCAGATGCATTTAGATATTTATAGGATTTGTAGATATCTTTAAAATATGTTGTTTTATCTGAAGACTAGTACTGATAATTGAAGTTCTTCAAATACACCACGGAACAACTATTACAATATAAATTGTACATGGACCACCAGTTAAGTTATTTAATTATTTCATGCACAATATTGTTAATTCTCGGTGTAAACTCTTGGCAGTTTATTTTTGGACATTATGTTTGTGCAGTTTGCTGCTGTATGCAAAAGAATTTCCCCTGGGATCAATAAATCTTATCGTTTAATAATGGAATACAAGGACTGAATTATAAATATTACCCACAAAGATATTTTCACTGTTTATTTGCTCATTTCCACAGTAGGTGTCACGAAAGAAAAAAAATTATCTTGTATTCAAGTTACTAATCCCATGCTCTCGATTTAGTAATTTATGCTCTTGCATTACTAGTCTGTGTGCTTGAGTTAGTAATTCATGCTCTATGAGTGGTGATTAACTCGAGAGCACAAATTACTAACTGGAGAGCACGTATGAGTAACTCCATCCATCCATTTTCTGAAACCACTTATTCCCAACTGGGGTCAGGGGGAGACCAGAGCCTATCCCAAGAACAAAGGACGTAGGCAGGAACCAACCTTGGACAGTCACCAACACATCACAGGGCCAATTTAGACTCACCAATCAACCTATCCAGTATGCTTTTGGACCGTGGGAGGACACCGGCGAAAACCCATCCGAACACGGGGAGAGCAAGCAAACTCCACACAGAAAGGACCCGGGACCAAACCCAAGACCTTCTAGTCATGAGGCAGCAGCAGTAACCACTGCGCTACCGCACCAGCCGTATGAGTAGCTCGACACCTTAGGGGCTCCATAGGGCTCCGTAAGTATGTGCTCTCGAGTTAGTAATCCGAGTCCTACTAACTTGAGCGTACGCATTACTAAATGAAGTATTGGTTTTCACCGTTTGCTACTTCAGTGTTTGTAGATCTTTCTGTCAGATGTTTCTGTGGTATACTGAAGTATAATTACAAACATGTCAATGGCTGTTCTTGACAATTACATTAAGTTTATGCAATGAGTCAATATTTGCAGTGTTGGCCCTTCTTTTTCAAGACCTCTGCAGTTCACCCTGGCATGCTGTCAATCAACTTCTGAGCCAATTCGTGAATGATGGCATCCCATTCGTGCATAATCCCAAACTTGGAGTTTATCAGAATTTCTGGGTTTTTGTTTGTCTACCCGCCTCTTGAGGATTGACAAGTTCTCAATAGGATTAAGGTCTGGGGAGTTTCCTGGCCACGGACCCAAAATGTTGATGTTTTGTTCCCCGAGCCACTTAGTTATCACTTTTGCCTTATGGTACGGTGCTCCGTCATGCTGGAAAAGGTATTGTTCATCACCAAACTGTTCTTAGATGGTTGGGAGAAGTTGCTCTCAGATGTTTTGGTACCATTCTTTATTCATGGCTGTGTTCTTAGGCAAAATTATAAGTGAGCCTACTCCCTTGGCTGAGAAGCAGCTCCACACATGAATGGTCTCAGGATGTTTTACTGTTGGCATGACACAGGATTGATGGTAGCGCTCAGTTTTTCTTCTCTGGACAAACTTTTTTCCGGATGCCCCAAAGAATAGGAAAGGGAATTCATCAGAGAAAATGACTTTACCCCAGTCCTCAGCAGTCCAGAATATCAGTCTGTCCCTGACTTGGAGAGAACTGGCTTCTTTGCTGCCGTTCTTGACACCAGCCCATCCTCCAAAAGTCTGCCTCACGCTGCATGCAGATGCACTCACACCTGCCTGCTGCCGTTCCTGAGTAAGCTCTGCACTGGTGGTTCCCTGATTCTCCAGCTGAATCAACTTTAGGAGACTTTAAGTCCTGGCGCTTGCTGGACTATCTTCTTCACAACAATTGAACATCTCTTTTTGAAGTTCTTGATGATCTGATAAATAGTTGATTTAGGTGCAATCTTACTAGCAGCAATATCCTTGCCTGTGAAGACCTTTTTGTGCAAAGCAATGATTACTCCACATGTTTCCTTGCAGGTAACCATGGTTACAGAGGAAGAACAATGATTTCAAGCACCACCCTCCTTTTAAAGCATCCAGTCTGCTATTGTAACTCAATCAGCATGACAGAGTGATCTCCAGCCTTGTCCTCATCAACACTCTCACCTGTGTTAACAAGAGAATCACTGAAATGATGTCAGCAGGTCCTTTTGTGGCAGGGCTAAAATGCGGTGGAAATTAGTTTTTTGGGATTAAGTTCAGTTTCATGGCAAAGAGGGACTTTGCAATTAATAGAAATTCATCTTATCACTCTTCATTCTGGATATGCAAAATTGCCATCATAAAACCTGGGGCAGCAGACTTTGTTTAATATTAATATTTGTGTCATTCTCAAAACTTTGGGCCACATCAGTGGAGAGCATGAATTATTAACTCAAGCGCATGGATTACAAAAAAAATATTTTTTCTACCGCGACATCTGAGGGGCTCTGTACATTTAAAGCAATATCAGCATATGTTGCTCACAGTGGTCTAATTGAGGGGGGGCATGCTGCTACATTGGTTTTGTTGCCTCATGCAACAAACCTGAGTGGAGCACGTTCTCTCTGTGTCATCGTGGGGTTTCCTCTGGATTCCCCCCAAAGTCTAAATAGCTGCTGAGGTTAATTGGAGTTACCAAATTGCCCATAGGTGTGACTGGTGTGAGCACCTTGCCATGAGCTGGCCTGGTCTGGACTGTTCCCTGCCTTGTGTCTGTATCTTCTGGGATAGGCTCTAGACCCCCCACGACCCGGCACAGGACAAGCAGGTATGGAAGATGGATGGATGCATGGATGATCTAATACAGCTAAAATCCCTCCAGGTCTTAGCATGTTGTTGAACCACGTCGGTGGCATTCATATGGCTATATATTCATTACCCAGAATCAGGATGACTGTGGGTCTCGTGTCACAAACAAAGGGTGTGACAGTGAAGTTGGTGCTGTTTTTCAGCACAGAATGCTCAATGTAGCCAGTCCAGTAAAATTAATATGGATTTATGCAAAAACACTTACGGGAATGACTAATTATACTTAATTTATTGGTACATTCTCTTATTTTGTCCCTCTCATATTGCCAGGACAGCTATTTAAAAGCCTCTGTGAACTCACAGTATTATTCAGTATTAACATATAATTCAATAGGTACAATCCAGTTCCCCACTTTCTTTTCTCAGTATAACAGCTTTTTGAAGTGATTGTTTTTATTTTTTAAATCGAGAGGTTATACATTTAGTATAATTTACTCATATAAATATTTGTGATACATTCAGTGTAGGAGCAATTGCATAAATATAGGTACAATTTGTTTAAAAAGTAAATTTAATGTAAAAGAAACACCACATGTTTATGAATTATGAAATTTAAAATTGTTATGAAACAGAATAGGGCTTTGAATTCAAACATGTCCTGTCAGTCCATAAAATCCAATCAAGCTCCCATGTGTACAAGTACACAGGAATTTCACATCTCCCATCATGCTCTACTGTGAGACACGCATCAGGTGAGGGCAAAGTGGGCATCCCTAAAGCATGATTTGGGCTTACAGGCCCAATAGTGATATGATCACGCTGCTGACTATGGGATTCAAACCAGTGACCCTCCAGACACTGGTAGAGATTCCTGACCCACAGAGCCCAACACTGCCCCTACTGACAGGGGCCTTTCATTACGCAACTTAATACATTTCACAATGGTTTTATTTTGAAAAATTAAAAACATTTTAGGTCTCTCAATTCACGTACAAACAGATTTTAAAACAGCTTTTACATCACGGCCATACGCATTTTGAATTCTGTCTAGTAACTGTTAACACAATTGGTGCTGATTAAAATGTGCTGCATTTTAAGTCTATGCATAATACAATTTTACTGCGTTATAGTGCTGAATTTTTATCTCTGTAGGTAAACATTATTTATTTATTTATTTATTTATTTAGGCCAAATTTGCACTGAAAGGACTGCATCCAATTTCATTGTATTTTCTACGATGACAATAAAGATTCATTCATTCATTCAATATTTAGTATAATGATACATAATGATATATATATATTGCCTCACACCTCTGGGACCCGGGTTTGAATATTAAATAAATATTGGGACATGTGTTGCCATGGTTACTTGAATTGAGCAGATGAAACTGTCTTGGGTACAATTCATGAAAAAGTTTGGACTAAAACAGACAGTATATATGAGTTAAGACTGAGAATTCTTTAGAAAAATTAGTAATACTAATTGAGTATTAGTTGGCAATTCTTAATAATAATAATCAATACTTAATCCCCATGGTGGGACTGTCTTTACACCTCCCTCAACTTGCTCTTTGTGGAGTAAGTTGTCCATGAAGGGCAGCCACCCATAGCAGCACCCAGGGAGCTGGGAGTTAAGGGCCTTGCTCAGGGACCCGCAGACATGCTGAGAAGGGATTTGAACCAGCAACCTTGTGATTACAGACACACAGGCTTAGCTCACTGAGCCACTTACTTTAATAACATAAGTCCCCTCTGTATATTTCTCTCTCTCTCTCTTTCTCTGTTCTTTTTCTCCTTCCAAAAATCTCTGGCTTAACTGTTATGCTGTGTTGAAACAAGGCCCATACAATAGTTCACAGCATGTCCTTCTGCAATATTACACCATAAGTGTTCTAAGTTCAGATATCAGCAGGACTGCCAATGGTTTGTCCTTGAAATGATACTGTTCCATTTCCATATGTAAAGTATGAGTGTTCTAAGTTATATTTTGCAGTATCACACTAAATGAACGGTAAACTCAGAAAACTCAAAAACTACATTAAATTCTTAAAAAATTACTAAGTAAATTGACTCATTAAAATTACTAATTATGAGTACCTATTGTTCTGCTAATTAGGACAAAACAGAGCTTTGTCTTTCTAATGTTATGCTAAATTGTTTCAGTACCCTTTTAATTTACAAAATTCTTTATTTTACAGATTAAAAAATGGCCACACAGCCCTTTAATTTCACATCCATAAAGAATTTACTTGATTGACATGTATTTGAATGCAGCTATAGTATAATTGCTGTTCTCTCTGACGTGTCTGTCCAATAACAAAAATGTTCCCCTGTATATCCATTTCCCTGAGATTTGCCTCATTAAAGTGTGTTTTCTGCTTGTGTCTCTAGGAGGATGACATACCACAGTTAGAGATTGACATAGATGAGCTGCTTGAGCTGCCAGATACTGAGCAACGATCAAGACTGCAAGTAAGAGTCATCAGGCCCTGTATCAATCAGTATCCTTCCCATTCCATATTCACAGAGATTACCAGCCAATCAGTATCCTTCCAATTTGATTTTCACAGGGATCACCAGCCAATCGCTATCATGCATATCTTCAGTCAGTCAGTATCCATTCCACTCCATTTTCACAGAGATTACCATCCAATCACAATCCATCCCATTTCACACATGCACTTAAGTTTTTATTCACTTCTGTATAATTTTTTTTTAATATCTTCCCAGGACCTTCTTCAAGAATGTGCAAAGCCGAAAGAGGTAAGGGTACACAACAATGCGACAGTAGTCATTTGACTTTATGTTTTTCATGGGAGCTGTGATGATGGAGGTTAGTTCTCTACCGTGTTCTATATTGTTTGAACTCTATCTTTTGTTCCTGCTAGGAGTTCATCAATGGACTGCTGTATCGAATGAAGGGACTTCGCAAGATGTCAGTAACCTTGAAAAAGTGAGCGGTTTAGAGGGGGCCAGTTTTAGGGCCACCGTAAATGCCTTGACCTTCGCTAGACCCACATCTAGACAGAAGATGCTGATTTGGACTGTCTGCATGATCTTTGCTTGTCCTGTTTCTGTCAAGACCACAGATTGCTCTAAAACCTTCATGAGTCAGTGTGGGTCTCAAAGCGAACTATCTGACAGATATTCTGTTAATGTTGATTGGCCACGATGAATCTTTCTGTTATACATTTTTTGTTGTTATGTCAATAAACAAATGTGAGAAGTCTTTCTTGCTTCATCCATCATATTCCAGTATGTCCTGTAATCCAGCAAGGAAAAGTAATTTTTCCAAAGTATTCCATAATGTGTTAAAAAAAAACAATTTTGGTTAGATTACATCGTTGCCAAAATTAGCCTTACATTCTTTCTTTGGCTCTGCGGTGCAAATATTTTTTAAAAGCCCACTTTCTAGGTAAACGCAGATACTATGCATTGGTCCAGTAGTAGCTAGAAGTAAAACACACTTGTTTTTGTCAGATTTTATTTCTACTCTTATATTGATGATTAAAGCCCTGTAGAATGTTGAATGAAGGTTCATATCGCAGAGAGCAACAAAAAAGGAAATGCTGGAGGAACCTTTAGACTCAGTGGCCTTATTGTGCCTGTGAAATATAGTACAGTGGCATACACAGCTGCCGTTCCAGGTCCCTTAGTGGTGGGGGGGAAGGGGGGGTCACAGCTCGAGCTCAGCTTCAGCACTGCCTGGTACTGCTGCTCTGCCAAATCACAGCTCGTCTCTGATTATAGTACAAACACCAGTAGTGGGTCTGTGAACACAAATTGACATCTCTTTTTTTTTTACTTCAAAGGAGTTTTATTTAATTATTGTTTTTTATTAGTTTCTTTAGGAGTAAATTTTCAGCACTGTTGAATTCCGTTACAGTTGCAGTTGTTTGTTTCTTGAAGTAATCATGCTGTTCTCTCTGTCAAATCCTGACTGTTCTTCATCCTACTTAGATTCATTGTTAATAGAAAATAGCAAAATGAACAAGTAAAATGAACAAAATAACTATTAAAATAAATATTTTTTTTAAAAAAAGTGGTGTGGATCCAAAATTAATTTTACAAACATTTTTGTTTGAAAGGTACTTCCTTCTTGTTCTACATAATGATGAACCAGAGAATGGCAGGTTATCCTGAAGCGTGACAGGGTATAACTTAAAAGCTCAATTCAACCAACTAAATTCAGGTATTTCTTCTACAATATTCTGAAACTTGTCTACATACGACAGACGGGCCATGGTGGTGATTAAATACGTACTTGTCTTTTTTTTTTTGTAGGGAGGAATAATTATATAAATATATATTCTGAAGAAAAAGGATGCTTTGAATTTTTTCCATCTTTCATCAGCTGTGCAAGCAGAGTGCTTCTGAGGCTAAGTGTATGGTTTTGAAGGAGTCTGAGCAGAGAGGGAAGGAAAAGCGGCCACTGAGTGCTCAGTGTATGTGGGACCTCCTCCAGGACAGCTGGAAAAGCATCCCAGGTCACCTCATGAAACTGGCATAGAGGAGACAGTAGGGTCAGCCAGTCCCTGTACTGATTGGGGTTAAGGGCCTTGCTCAAGGGCCCAATGGTGGCATTATTCTCCTGACCACGGGATCTGAACCAGCAACATTCTGAGTTCCAACTCGCAACGCTGCCCCCCTCCCCCCAACAAATTATAATTTTATTTTAATACTTTTTTGTCAGTGCCTAATTCTATATATGTTAGCCATTTCAAAACCTCACCTAAAATCACCACAGTATTTGCAGCAGCCGTCCAATACACCATGCATTTTATTAATCAACCACTACCCAACCTTATTTGGCTAATCAATACCCCACTGAGTTATTTAACAAATCATGTTAATTAAAAGAGCCGACGGAGAAATTTAATGTGTAAGGAAAAGTAGTAAAGATGTCCCAATGTTCTTGGATTGATCATGAGAATACAGACAGTGTTAGCCATTAATGATCAAGGAGGAAAGATCAAGGGGGAAGCCAGGGAGAGAATGGGGGCTCCAGTCAGCACCACTAGGGTGATAAGGAAGATGATTGAATTACAATGATCAGAAAGTCTCCACCCTGTCCTGCCCCATCCCTGCTCCAGGCTCCTCACAGCCCAGAGGGTCACTCTTCATATGTAAATTCGCTCACAACACCTACACACAGCACCTTTGTGGGGAGGGTCTTTTGGGGTATAAAGTATGGTGAAGAACTGTCCTTAATTGGTATTTGAGCTGCCTTTCAGTACCCGGTGTATGTCCACACTGTATTACATTATATTATTTTTTACTGTTCAATAAACCACCATTTTGCTGAAACTGCGGAGACTCTGCAAGTGGATTCCTTATAGTACCAAAGTCAGTCAGTGTATAAATATACATACACAATCCAAGGGCAGGTCCTATTGAAGAGGATGTAGATTGTAGCCTGTCCAATCATTGTTGATGGATCTTTCAGATAGGCAAGGGTGTATCCAGTGCTAGGACACTGAAGCAATGCAAGATTGCGACTGCGAGTAGATCCTGCAACTTTTAGAAATTCAAAGCCTCCCCCTTCTTGCAGCTTTGGAAACACATCGATCAGTTTGTTTGTTACAACCATCGGATCGGTGTCATTCCCTGTGTTAAGAAGTATACATAATGTATATTACTTAAAATACTTAAAATGAGTCAAAAAATTGTTAAATTACTTCGACAATAACAGACAGCAAACTTTTGTCTAATATAAACACACGGAAATACTGTTAAACGCAGTGATCGACAAATTAAAAATGGGTTTTGTTAAGTTTCCCGAGTCCCTTGTTTCAGACTGACCTGAAAATGTATCCTTTTGCTCTCCAAGTCCTGAAGCAAGGAGGTCTTCTTTCAGTAAAATGGTTGGAACTTTATCAGCCTTGTGGTCAACCAAACAACAGAAGGTGTGGGTGTAGCTTCTTCGACTATCTCACTGTATTCCTTCTCGAATTCACATTATACGGAGCAAAGAGCCTTGCCATCTCAACTTCAACACAGAGAAATCTCAGCACTACTTATCACCAATCAGCTAAAATATTCAGTTTAATACTCTGTTTAGCATGATTTCAAACGTTATAATTTTAAAAAGTATAACAAAGAAAAAACACTACAAGCTATAGTTGAAAACATCAGCGGCAGACAACACAATTTTGCCGTCAAGTCGTATGTCCCCACGATAAACATACACGCATTCAACACATAATAAACAGTTTCGCAATTACCACAAACAAATATATGGACCATAGCCTCTCGCTAACATGTTGATATTCTCGTAGAGGCGTGCTACTTGATTAGTAGCACAACCAGCTAATTACTTACCTTGTATAGGTGTACGCGATGAAGCAACAGGTGTAGGTGATGGAGCAGTAAGTGTCTGCGATGACGGGGCTGCCGGAGCTGCCGGAATTCTTCTAAGAGCTTCTTCGATCAAATTTGCTGCTTCTCTCAGCAACTCCGGACACGTTTTCGACATTTTTCCCTTACCTATATCGTTCAATTAAGGCCGTTGCGAAATTCTTCTTCTTCTTGATTATTATAGGTAGCAATGTAAAAACAAATACTG
>JABJVQ010011282.1:0-11593 GCA_026770845.1 Campylomormyrus tamandua | reverse complement strand
CTCGTTCGCCATCTAGTGGCTTGGGGGCCCCAAGCAGCTGCCTGCCCTGCCTGCTGACAAGATGCGCCTCTGTATATTGTGTACTTTATTATTACTGTATTTACTGTGTTTAATGCTGGTAATGTCTTACTGTGTACAACTTATCAATTAAAGTTTACCATATGTGTACCTACATGAACACATACATACATGCATACACGCATACATACATACATACATACACATATACATATATGCATACACACACATGCATAAACAAACACATACATATACACATATATACTTTATTCACTCCGAACGAAACTGCAGTCACGTATGGCAACCTAAACTAATCAGCACTTTTTAAAAACAGCCCTATCTCAGAAATCTAGCATAAGGTGGCATTATAAAAATGTAATCTTCATACTGGGGGGGGGGGGGAGTGCCGTACATAGCAGAATTCGCTTCATCTTTGCTAAGCGATGAGGTCGTTTGGAAGCCTCAGTCCATTGTTGGATGCCTAGATCCACAAAGATAAGTCGTCCCAAGAAATGGAGAAAGCAAGATGAGCTCTGAGTCGAAGGGCAGATACCAGGAGATTAAAGCGTCCAGTTTGTAAGAGTGAGCAGTGGAGATTATGGGCAATGGGTGGTGGAGCTGGATTGGGCAACATCTTAAATTTTTAAAGGCAAGTAATGCTGCTGAGAATCCCACACTGCTGTGAGATGAGGCATTCAAATCCCACAAGAGCAGAAAAATTTTATGGATAGAAAGGGAAAGCTGAGCGAAAGTCCCAGCCTTGCATTTCCTGTGGATTGGGAGCTTGGGAGAAGCTCGACTCCCATATTCCGCTATCGGCAATATGCCCTTAGCCTGAAGCCAGTTGTAAATCTATTTCCACAAGAACCGTTTCTTTGCCTCGACTTTCATGTCCACTGTGAAGCAGCATGTAGCTGGCTTGTACAATGCGGGGACCTTCCATTTTAAGCACTCCTCAGTGATCTGCGCTGCCAGAATATTAAACATGTGCCGCTCAAGATGTCCATGGCTGAGCAGCTCCTGTCGCTTTTCTCTAGCATTGTTTTTGCGCTTTTATTTCAGCAGACCCTCATAGCCGCATCATGACATTGCCCCCGCCCTAATCCTCCTTACCCCTCCCTAGCCACAAGGCATTTTATGAGTCAAGGCCCTAAAGCACAATAGAAGATGCTGTCCTGGGTGTGGTTCAGGACCTGAAGGAGTCACCAACGGCTGAAGCATCCAGCATTTCTTGTTAACCTGCCTGTTTACTGTGTTGGCCGCCGTAAATGTGCTGGACAGCAGAGATACTACAGGAGGTACTGGGTAATTGCCTGGTGTGGAATTGGCCGCGTCTGTTTTCAACACGCCGCTGTTTGCAGAGGCTCTCCCTGATCAGGAAGGAGCTTGTCAACTGGCCGCTGTGTCATCATTTCCTCCACTTAGGCCCATACTGCCATCGGCTGCAGACGGGAGGCTTGGTCGCATCTCTGTAGATCCCTGTCGCATTAATGAGATTATTAATCCTGAGAATATCAACAGAGATTGAAACGGTTTGAGGAGATTCCAGCAGCTGTCACACAGGACTCCCCTCGGGATGATTCTCCGTCATAATCAGGTGTAAGGCAATTATTCAGGTTTAAAGTCAGGGTGGGGACCTGCTGTGCGTCTCTGTTTAGCTCTGTTTTTGTAGCTGCCTCTGCTTCCTGTTGCTGTTGTTTGCCACCGTTGTTGTTGTTGTAGGGTTTCTTTTTCTGGAACACACCTACTGTACGACCTCGGCCAATGTCACGGGCCGTTCTGTCATCCTCCCACCCCTGTCTCAGCCTAATGAGCTCCTTCATCTCATCCATTTTAATCTTGGAACTAAGAGGGTTTAATTACAGGCATTCGAAGGCAAGAAGCGGCGCCAGAATCGCCGACCTCGGCGTTCCCTGTCGCGGCGGCGTTGTCTGTTGTTCACAAGGACGTGGGAGATTTATTTTACGTTTGCTCACAAAACGCCCGTCATTGTGGCAGAACCGCAATTAACCCCTAGAGTTTCCGGAAGCCCCCCTGTTGATAGACAGGGTGTGCGGATCTCAAATCTCCATTTAGGGGGGGTCAAGGTCTCCCAGGAATCTTGGTGACAAATTAGCCGTGACAGACAGTGTGTCATACGAGCAGGAACACCATTCTCTCTGAGATGTTTGATTGACGTCTGGTAATGAAGGCCAACAGCAGCACAAACACTTACATCTTGTACATTTCCTTACAGGCTTTTTGACATTTATATGATCCAGGAATATTACAAAAAGAGAACACGCGTCATTCTTTAAATTAAAATCAAAACTATCAGCAGCTAATTGTTAAAAACCCAATGAAAAACACAACAAAATTACACGCACATTACATTGTTTTATATACAATGCAACACAGGCATATTACACATGTTAATGTCCACAGTTTATTTTATTTTTGCTTCACTTTTGGTCTCCTCATCAGGATAGCCATCGATGGCTGTCAGGCCACAGGAATGAGGCTCTCCGCACTGGACAGGCGATGTAATCGAAACAAGCGGTGAGGTCTGAGTGATACGCAGGCAGGTAGAAGTCCAGTTCATTCAGCCTATGCATGTCCGTTTTCTCAGGCGAGGGGCAGGAAAGCGACAGATACGTTAGCTCCACACCACAGCAGGATGAGCCATGTTGGAAAAAGGAAACCCCCCCCCCCGGGAATTCAATAATGCACCCTGCAGGTGGAAGACTGAAAGGTCCACCAGGGACGATTCTATGATTCGACCCTTAGGGGGGCTCATTGCCCAGTAAGGTGTACAAAGTGATAGTGATCAATTACTACTGGTTTTGCTAGTATTTTCCGTTGGTCTTAGTGTCCTAGGCCTAGCCAGCCATGCAGTCAGGTTTACAAACATTTGTAAAACAGCGCGTAATTATGAAGAGCTCAGTGAATTCAAGTGTGGAACTTGAATAGGGTGCCACCTTTACAATAAGTCAGTTCATGAAATGTCTTCCCTGTTAGATGTTCCATGGTAGTATTACTGCAAAGTGGAAGCATTTAGGTGCAGCAGAAATTCGGCCATGGGGTTGCAGATGACGTAAATTAACAGAGCGGGTCGCCGAGTGCTGAGGCGCATCGTGCGTAAAAGTCGCCAACGCTCTGTTGACTCAATAACTGCAGAGTGGCTCTGGCAGTAACCCCAGCATAAAAACTGTGTGCGGGGAGCTTCATGTAATGGGCTTCCACGGCCGAGCAGCTGCATGCAGGCCTCACATCACCAAAGGCAATGCCAAAAGTGTTGGATGGAGTGGTGTAAAGCACGCCGCCACTGGACTCTATCTGTTTAGAAATGTGTTCTGTGGAGTGACGAATCACGCTTCTCCGTCTGGCAGTCGGATGGACGAGTCTGGGTTTGGCAGATGCCAGGAGAACGTTCCCCGCCTGCCTTGTACCAACTGTAAAGTCTGGTGGAGGAGGGATAATGAAATGGGGTTGTTTTTCAGGGGCTGGGATTTCAATGAAGAGAACTCCTAATGCTTCAGCATTCCAAGACATTCTGGACAATTCTATGCTTCCAACTTTGTCAGAACAGTTTAGGGAAGGCCCTTTTCTGTTCCAGCATGACCGTGCCTCAGTGTAGAAAGGTCCATAAAGACATGGTTGTGAGAGTTTTGTGTGGAAGAACTTGCCTGACCCGCACAGAGCCCTGACCGCAACTCCATCCAACGCCTTTGGGATGAACTAGAACATAGATTGCGAGCCAGGTCTTCACATCCAACATCAGGGCCTGACCTGACAAATGCTCTTCTGGATAATTGGGCCAAAGTTCCCACAGACATGCTCCAAAATCTTGTGGGAACCCTTTCCAGAGGAGTGGCAGCTGTTATAGCTGCAAAGGGGGGACAAAATCCATACTGATGCCTGTGGATTTAGAGTGTGATGTCATAAAAGTTCCTGTGGGTGTGATGGCCAGGTGTCCCAATACTTTTGTCTGTATAGTTTTGTCAGACTTTATTTATTTATACTTTATTTAGCATACATTTTTGAGATTGCAGGACCAGACAGTCCCTGAAGTAATTGGGGTTAAGGGCCTTGTTCAAGGGCCCAATGGTAAAGTCACTCTGTCGACCTGGGCTTTGAACCAGTGACCTTCTGAGCACAGACACTGCATTCTAATACACTAAGCCACAGACCATGCAATATCAGGGCTACACACCTGACTTAGCTCCACCCCAGGATATTTTTACACCAGTCCTCCTTACAGAACTCCTCTCTTTCTTCTCTCTCCTGTGCTTTTATGGGAATTTCAAGATTTTAGATTAGATAGTTATCTCTTTTTTTAATATATATACTAATTTTAGGCATTTATGCAGAATGAGCTGCCGATTTCCGCACAGGCAGAGTATCTGGGTCTCAGTAGCTGCTGTGTATTTTCAGGCATCCCGTTTTCCAGGTTTTGTACAAATTCTGGACCATAATACTTTGGCTGGGAAACACTTTCTGCGGCTGACTGTAGCCAAGAGCTGAAATATAACCTGGTTAAGATACAAGCTGAGAAACGCTGGTGGGGGATGACTTTGGCTTGGACATGCTGCAGATGGAACGAAATGCTGCAGGGATTGGCTGGGGGTGACTGTAGCTGGAATAAACCTGGTGAGATTAATTCTGTTCGGGATACATAGGCTGGGATAGTCTCTGTCTGGGTTAGACTATAGCTGGAATACAGTTAGCGGAATAGGTTCTGTTTGGAATACATTGGCTGCGATAACCTCTATCTAGGATAGACTATGGTTGGTATAGAGTTAGTGGAATAGATTCAATAGCTCATATCCCATCCTAATCTTTACTGAGTCCCTTTCAAAGAGATCCTTGGACCTGTGTCCCAATATATCGCGCATTTATGCAGCATTTGTGCCACGTTCATTTTCCCATCTGCCTTTTTCGCCATATTAGCGCGTGAATTATTAAAAAGCAGGGAAAATGGGTTTTGATATTTTGATGGATTTACCCAAAGTCAAAGTCAAACGCGAGGGCTGCTCTATTTTGGGATATTTTAGTTGATCAAATATTTATGGAGGGATAAAATGTGAGGAGATGATTGGTCTTTAGAGGACATTTAACAGATGCATGTGAGTTATAAATGGCAGGAGAACATCCAGCTATGACACAGAGCAAGCGGTACCATGCTGTCATATGAGCACGTTTCTCCAAATACACTATTATCTTGCACAACCCCAAGCTTGTTCAGCATCCATGTGCTAATGACATGTGACACAGGGGGTGGGGGTGGTCTTCGGTGGAGTGGGTCTATGTCAGATGACAAGTAATTTGATTCACCTGTAGCCAGTTTCTAATAGTACAAATCTGACTGCATCTGCAGCTCCATTTGTAGACTGCAGACATGGCGTCTCTGTCTACCACCGCTTTACTGAAACAGCTATCTTTTTGCTCATTCCTCTCTTCCAGTCTCCAAAGCCCGAAAACTTTATAAAACTTTCATCCTCAAATACCTGTGTCCCTTGAATGTGCGAGGCTTGCGTATCTTTCCTGGTCAAGTTGAAGTTCTTCCTAATGCCGTCTCTTAGCCTCAGAGATATACCAGTAAGCAATCTCCACTTGGAAGGCGCATTTGTCTCCAGAAAAGAAAGCTACACAACTCATCTCCGGTTGGCCTTCATGCATGGCTTCACAAAGCCTTCCTAGAATCCTTCCAGTCCTCACACTCCACAAATACAAATACAGCTAAAACTGCACAGTAGTTCCTAACCTCTTGAACTGTGAGTCAAACTGCTTAAAACTCCCATTCATCTCCAGTGGTCAAAGAACCTCACTGCATACATCGAATTTTATTTATCTGCAATTTATCCTGTACCCCCCCCCCCCATTTTTTCTTAATTTATTTACTTTATCTATACTCTTTTTTTGTACAGTGGCGGGATGGAGCAGGTTTCATTTCACTGCAAGTTGTACCAGTGTAACTGTGCAAGTGACAAAAAATATATATATACAGTATAAATATATATAAAAATCTTGAAACATGAATCTGGATAATCTTGAATCAGCACCTATCAGAACTCCAAGCCTTGCCTGAAGACGCACTCTATCTGACTGCACTTTCACTGTCCTGTTTCCTACCCGAGAGATAAAGCACCAGTATGATGATGTCACTACAAGCACCAGTATGATGATGTCACTACAAGCACCAGTATGATGATGTGCTGCAGGCTGCTACTGCTCCCATTGTTCAGAAGAACGACGGTGAAAATGGAATGTAGAGTCAACACAACACACAGTTAACTTAAAGGCAACGCAGAGTAAGTGGGCCTGCTGATCTAAAGCACACTAGTAATTAGATCTGTGCTAAACACACTGAGCTTGAGGTCTAAAGAGTGACCATTTATTGGTTCCTTTGTTCACGGTTTCACAAGAGCATGTAGCTGCTTCAGATGCAGCTAATTAAAAATGTGTATGTGATTGGGTAACGTCCATGGGAGGCACTGATCCGCAGCCCGTGCACTGCTTCCTGAAGGAGTCGAGACGATGATCAGCCAGAGTGCGGGGGCCTGACATGCTGAAGACCCCGCCCTGCTTTTTAAATGAGAAGTGACAGAGTAATGGCTGGCTGTGAAGGAATGGCACCCCCCCCTCCCAACCCAGGATGCTGCCGGCTAATTGCTGCTATGAGTACAGTAAGGAGTAAGGAAGCTGTGTGAATGTCGGTGGGGGGGGGCTAATGGACATGTTTGAAATGACTGTGACCCCAGCATCACCACATCACCACCACCCCCAGCTCTAGTGCCTTTGGGGTATTTATGGAAGGGATGAAGCACTGCATCCGCCTACCAGGGACTGCTAATGGTGACACTGAATCTCCGTTGCATGGAGGATGGTGCAGTGATGTTCTTAAGATGTTCTAAAAGGCTGTCTCCTTAGTGGTCTCTCACCAACCTGCGGCGCAGTGACTGACTGTCACTATTACTGCTGCTGCCGCTGCTCCTCACCTCATTGGGTGATCTGAGCAGCTGACATCACATCCTGTACGTCAGCATACAACCCTGTTATCACCACTGGGCCAGTCTGTACCCTGATCTATTTAAAATCCAGTGTTTGGCATATGTTACCTAACAAAATAATTGCTGAATAAGCAAGGATTAGTCAGAAACACACATTTATTTTAACATTGACTGGAGAACAACAATCCAATTAGAATACTTGCAGAACCATCATAGAATTATAAATAATTACTACGTATACAGTCGACCATGTATTCCAGGACAACCCAGCAGATACCAAAATCCGCAAAGTTCCTTATATAAAATGGTATAGCATTTGCATATAACCTATGCACATCCTCTCAAATACTTTAAGGAATATCTAGATTACTTATAATACCAAATGGAATGTAAATGTCATGTAAATTTTACTGTATTGTTTAGGGAATAAGTCTGAGTGTGTTCAGTGCTACGGGTTCATGGTTAGTATTACTGTTTAAAATTTTAATTATCATCAAAACCGTGGTTGATTACTGTACCCATATTAAATACTGTCAAGCGTCAACCAAAATAAGTGACAGTCTCCCAAATGCAGGTGTGCGGGCCAGCGTGCAACGTGCGTTTGCTTAGTGTCAGTGAAAACACGGCAGAAGGCAAACGCAGCATTTTGCAGGTTTTTAATGTTAATGCACATTTGATATGGTTTTAATATGTTTAGTGTATAAAAGGTATTAGCTATGTTATTATTTTAATGTTCTTATTTATGGCTTTCAATATGGAACTTGATTAAATGATTTTCCTTTGTGTATCAGTACTTCTTGAACATTTTCAGCATTTTCACAATGCCGCGATAATACTGATAACCATGATAATTCTGGTCAATATAATCTGATCACTATATAGGCCAGTCACAGATTGTGTGGGCAATCTGTGTGCAATTGTCTGTATGTGTATTTCTGGGAGTGTGGATATGTATATATTACATTGTGGGGACCAAATGCCCCCACAATCTGATAAAAACCTGTTATATTGACTTTTCAGGGACCATTTTTCTGTGAATGCAATTAAAAAACTAGAAATGCCAAAAATCTAGTTTTTTTGTTTGGTTATTTATGGTTAAGGTTAGGGCTGAATAGGGGTTAAGGTCGTTATGTTGGGATTAGAGTTTTCCCCATAGAAGTGAATGGAGAGTGTGCGTGCGTGCGTGTGTGTGCGCGCATTCGCGTCCACCTATGCTGCCACAGGTGTGAGTGTACAGCAGCAGGTCCATCTGCTTCTCTTTTTGTCTGTCTGCGAGAGGCTCGTTACATTCTGGGCACTTATTTCCTCATTACTCCCGCTTATTCGCCACCTGCATTTCCTCCACATCGCCCGAGATGAGATCGCGTCGGTGGGCAGCGCGCATTATGATTTATATTTTAATCAGGTGAAAGCGTGCCGAATTTATATTTAAGGGTGCATGACATATGGCTGTGCCCTGGCAGCTGTCCACTTTAGCCCGTTTTTATTTACTGAGGGAAAGCGGGTCGGCAGAGGTCTGTTTTCTTGTGTCAATACTGCAGATGGCCGGGATGCGCTGTGCGAAGAAATGTTATTCTCTACTGCCATCTCGTGGCCACGATTTCTTCATGGCTGCGGTAATTTTGACTTATTGTGATTGACAAATACCATATTAAATATTTGAGGGACATAAAATTGTCCCGTCAGCTGTACGTGAAGATCTTTACTCCAAACTGTAATTTGTAACTTTACATTGTTATTTGCTCGTGAAGGGTGGTTCGGCCAAACGGTGAAGCTTCGGTGCTGTGCCGGCTGGCAGACAGGGCCTTTCCATTACTCAACACAAAAACTGAGGAAGCTTTGATATCCTGGCAGAGGGTATTTTCACAGGAGCTTTCGGCTCAGTGAAGATGCACGGCCGTGCTATTTATGGAGAGACACAGTCCTGCCGGTCTCCCCGGTGAATACTTCAACTGGAAAGTAAGGGCTGCGGTGATCAAAAACCCAGTTTCCCTCAGGTACGCCAGGACCTGCCAACCCAGGAGCACAGCTGTGCTCTTATTTAGCATATATTTCAAGAAATACTGTCATATCATTTAATATTTGTTTTTATCTCTAATGAACATCCTCTGCTCTTCCGCAATCATTTATGTAGGTGTTACAGGGTCACCTCTAAAGGAATGACTAATGAATTCTGATGCTGACGAACAGCAGTGGGAACATTTTAAACATCTTCACTACACATAGTAAACACACTTATAAAAGTCTTATGAAATCGAGGCACCTGAAAAACAGCCTTGAAGGGAGTGTGAAGCTCAGTGGGTTTGGATATTGTGTCTGTGATCAGAAGGTTGCTGATTTGAATCCCAGGGTTAGCAGAGTGATGTCGCCAGTAGGCTCTTAATCCCCAAGTGCTCCAGGGACTGTCTGTCTGAATTAAAATGAAAACAATTGAATCTGAAAGACAGTTGTAAAAGCTTGGGTTTAGATTAGATTAAACTTCACTATCATTGCCCAATGTACAAGTATTTAGGCATCACAGTATGGTTTGGCATCTAATCTGAAAATGCTAAATTAGAATTAGAAACATGTGCAATATATTCATCTGTGATAAATACATTTATAAAAATGTATATCTATGCAGTTTCAAGTTTATAGTTTTATTTGTGACATGCACAATACATGGTGCTAATGTCTAGTGAAATGCTTTTCCACCTGCTAAATTAGAAATATTGTAATTTAGAAATATATGTATATGTAAAACATTCAGTGCTACCATAGCAACTGCGTTTCTAACTGCTGGCTACTCCATGTCACACCTTAGCATCCTGGCTAAATAAGAGCCAGGCTCCGGAGGCGGCAACAGCAGCTTGCTGCACAGCGACCGACATGCCCGCGAAAGCAGCGTGCGCTCCGAGGTGGCAAACGGCGGGCTAACGCTCTGCCCTCCTGAAGGTTGTTATATGTTACTGCGCTGAAAGAAGCACATCGCTGGGTCGTAAACGTCCAAGAGCTCGCAGGTTTGCTTGGGGCTTCTGTTTGCGTTTAGAATCTTCGAGCACGACTGCATGTCTGGTTCATATTTATTTTTTTCTTCACTTCCCCTGTTTTTAATGATCGAGTGTTCTGGTAAAAAAATATTAACTGAATGAAACAAAGGAAAAAAGATAGGATAAATAAAGAATTATTGATTTTTGCAAAGTCAATAAAATAGACTTTACAACAAGAAATGAAAAACAGCAACTAATGAAAACCTGTAATTGTGAAATGCAAAATCAAGTGTGAAATGACATTTTTAATTGCATTAAATCCAATGATTTTAGTAAATCCTTTCAAAGAAGCAACACAAGCAATCCTACTCCTGTACTGAAATTTCAAAATTAAAATGACGTGCTGCATAATGAAGTTGAACATCCAAAAATCCAAGTGAAAGAAAAACCTTTGATTCAGGCATATCTTCAGAGTTATGGGGCGTGCCCTGGACCTTAGTTACTCTGCTAGCTTTACCTGTCTGCACCATCTTCCACACCATTCTCAGGCAGTTCATTCTTAGCTCTTCTGGTTTAGGGAAACTCCGCAGCCTCAGAGACTGGCTCACACTGCCAGGGAGTATAGAGTAGGCTAGATAAAGCCCCCCCCCCCCCCCCCAGCAGTATGGCCTGGATTCTCACAGGATGGACCAGCACTGGTGGATTCCTCCGGATGACCTTGATGCTTCTCATCATCACACACACTGGCTGATGCCGCTGATGATATAACACAGATGGGGGCAGCATATATGACCCCCCCGGCATTAAATGAAATACTTGGCAGGAACCTGTTTCAAGACCTACATGTAAGAATAAGGCCTAAGACCCTATTGGTCAGATTCAGTCTTAGAACAGATTGGCTACTTTTCCTGAGGCTCCCTGTCTATGTAGGTGGTGCAGAGATGAAGCCAGTCGGCCACAAATACTTAGCAATGTGCCCATCAATCTTCACCCAAAGCATTTTAAAAACCTTACAGACTGCTCGAGGGTCCCGAATATAATCTGCTGCGTGGGAGTGAACCAGAATTTTAGATGGTACATCACACATCTCCTGTCCCCCTTTGTCCTTATTCATAAGTATGGATTCCTGAATCGGTTAAGACACGCTACGTTCCAAAGGCTGAGCGGGGATTAAGAATCGGCACTGGACTTTTGCTGAGTCATCAGACCACCGAGAAAATGCCAGATGGCCAGACCTCCCTCTCCACCTACTTCTTGGGAAAACTCCTAAGTACAGGAGAAGCGGAAGGGAATCTGCCATTTTTATCAGGATCTCATCTACTGTAGGCTGGGACTTGGCTGCCATTCCACACTGAAGGTTTGTGCTGGATGTGATGGAGCATCCTCTCCTTTCAGGATGTCTCTGCAGCAGATAACCATTCATTTCCTGTAACCACTCTTCCTATTCTGGGTCTCAGGGCACACAGGCGCAAGGCAGGGGACAACCTAGGATGGGGTGGCAACCCATCACAGAGCACACTCACACACCATTCACTCACACACCATTCACTCACACACCATTCACTCACACACCATTCACTCACACCCAGTCACTCACACACCATTCACTCACACACC
>JABJVQ010011281.1:0-11601 GCA_026770845.1 Campylomormyrus tamandua | reverse complement strand
CAAGAAAGATTTGAGACAGACTTGCCCTCGCAGCGCCTTTTTACAGTCTTCTTTACCGGAAAGAGGAAATGCATTACATAGTGATTTGTCAAAATGAAGAAGCTGTATTGTATTTTCTTTAATGACATGAGTTATTTAAAAAAGCACAAAGTTTATCTTATGTAAGAAGACGACGGCTACGTCATCTTATTGCTCTGACTGAGTAATTTGAAGTATGTACACGTGTTATATTGACGATTGTACAATTTTTACCATAGCTAACTTAGTTTACACGCATAAAACATTACGCATTACTTCTGTACCAAATACCAAATCAGATCTGTAGAGGAAAAAACGGGCAAATATGAAACATAAATTATTATTGCTGGTGTGGTGTTGATCGAGTTTGCATACGCACATTTCTTTGTGTGGTTTCGAAGTACACAAAATATCACTTAATCGGAACACGATAAAATCTATCTGTACTGACCAGCTACAAATAGCTGCTTTCCTAATTTTTTTTCCTGTAGCAATGAATTATAACATGTAACATAGACTTTCCATGTGTATTTCACAGTGCTGTTAGAATCCAATTATTACATTATCAAGAACATGACATTGTGTATTTTTTTCTTTTTTTTGTGCTGTTTCCTGTGTGCTAGGAATTGTGGGATATGGAAGTGGTAGTGGAATCGCGCGAGCTACCATCGTTGCTGACTCGCTTCAGGAGGGCATAATCGATTATTCCCCCTTAGCCCTTGCTGTTTTGAGACACACTTCAACATGGCGACGGGTCTCGGGAACAGGCAAACGCAGGCAGAGTGGTGAGGTGGAGTGTGTAGGGACCGGTTTGGGATTGGGCCTTAGTGTTAGGGTTAAGGTTAAGATTAGTGTTTATTCGCTGTGACATAGAGTTGAGATCTCCTGTGGAGGTGACGTAATTCCGGTGGAGCTCCACTCTACAGGCGTCTGCAGCTGGACCCTTCTCATAGATTCTGTTCTTAGCTAAGAAAACATTGGTGAATGTCAGAATCTTCGTAAAAAAGTGTGTACGTGGTGAATGAGGCCCATTCTTCTTTGTTTTAGGCAATTCTGACAAGAATCTGTGGCTGTGATAAGCTGCTTCAGGCACTTTCCAAAGAACTGGTCCAACTTCAAGCAGACAAGGTTGGTTTTGAGAGGGGCCAGGATGTCATAACTGATCTTTAGAATGAGAATCAGAGCCCCTTTATTCGCCAAGTACAAAAATTACAAGGAATTCATTTTGGTGCAGGTGGTGACATGAAGTATTCAGTTAAACATACGATCAAGACAAAAAGTACAAAAGAAACAATAAACAGAAAAAGGTAAAAATGCAAATGAATAGAAATAAAGGTGCACCAATACAAAATAAACACATATACCTGTACATACGGTCATACATACTGTATGTACAGGTAAATGTGGTCATGGATATAGGGAACAAGCAGCTTTGGGATACCCACATGCAAATAAGTTTATAAGTTATCATGAGTCTTTATTTATGAGGGCAATGGTCTAGCAGGAGGGTGTTCAAGTGGCGATTAGTCCTTGTGCTCAGGGCACTTACGCTCAGCTTTTGCTGAGAAGGGAAAAGCTTGAAGAGGAAGTGACCAGGGCCAGGGATTCAATGTTATTTCCTGTTTTCAACGTCCCAGGTGCATCCATAGTGGTAGTTCCTACCCTGTCCTCACCTGCGTGACTGAGCTACATCATCTAAGGCTTTATCATTTGTTAATAAGTGAAATCAGGTGTGGTGGTGGGAGAGCAGAACAGAATTATAAGCTGAATTTCCCAGATATTGAATATTACTCTTGAAATGTCAGATGAAGTCGGATATTTGATAAAACACAAGATAATGATGGAACAAGTAGATAGACCACTAAAGCATGCTGCTCCGTAGGCATGACCAAGGAGCCGACATACGTATTCCACTGTTTTCTTTGTTATTTTTTAGTTTTAGTACATTTTAATACAATAATGTTATTACTTGTTATTGTGAATTTTTAAATTTTATACAGATTTTTTTACATTCATATGTACGGTACACACAAAATGTCTTGGGATGCTTGCTTTATAACAAAAATCATTAATTTATTCATTTGTTTATGAAAAATATATGTCACGGTAGAGACAACCAGTAGTTTTAAGTAAAACATTTATTTTAAGTAGTAATAAATTGAAACACAAAGTATAGTTGTAAAAAAGCTGTTCTGAGTTAAAAAGTTCACCAACAAGCAGTCTCATTGGGTGCTTTTTAAATAGCAACACCTTAGCAATAACATAAAACACCAAACATTTGTGTTTAATATCCCTTTGGGTGCCAATGACTACAATTACAAAATAGTAAGAACAGAACTAAATGAGTCAGTCAAAAAACATAGGACACTTAATAAAAAAACGTCTGTGTGGAAAATATGTGCAGATATGTTAAACAATGCTAGTCAATGGATTTTTGTTATGAAACCAATAAATATGCTACGCCTTTGCAGAATTATGTCCCACGGCTTTCTGTGAGCATTGTATATGACTTTGACTTCAGTATCTGACCAAATTTGCTCAGTAGTTCTTTCTCTGTCTTCTCTCAGGACAATGTTCAGTGTGCTTTGGAGATGACAAGGCTGCAGCTGGACGACCAGGGGCTCGGTGTTCAGGGAAAGGATGGGCTGTCCCAGAAGTGTTTTCTCCAGGAGGAGCTGGTCACTGTCAGAGGCAGACTTTGTGATATTTCTGTGGTAGGAAGTCTTAGAAGAATGGTGCCTCTGTTTATATTAAACTGTAAGAGATTGATATTGTCACAGAAGGTTTTCAGTTTGTTTACAGGCATCTGACATGCTGAATGTAATTTTTTGTTGTTTCAAAATTTGATGAATTTGATCTTCCTTGATCTATCTAAAAAAAAATTGAAACATTTGTGGCCTCTTCATTTTTGCCCCCCTCCCTCAGGAAATGGAGAAGGTGTGGAGTCAATATGAGAGGATGGAGAGTGAGCTGTCAGTCGTTCGTTCACATCTTCAGCACATCTGTCGATTTGGAAGGCCACAGGTCTCCTCTCCTTCTTTGTTCTCTCTTTTACATCTCTGTAATGCAGTGACAGCTGTGGTCTTTCAAACAGGGGAAGCTGGTTAGTCCCCTGCCCCCGCAACCTAGTTTGAAATAAACTAGTGCACTTTACTAACCAACGAACAACCTTACTAACCAAACAAGGAGCAAACTCAAGAATGTATGCAGTATTTTTTTTATTTGATTTGCAGTAGGATATGTACAAATCAAAATTCAAAAAAACGAAAAGACTTTACTTGCCGAAAATCTGTATGGGATTTCACTTGAAATGCTCCGAGGCAATGATGAAATGCTCAAAGTATAATTTCAGAATGCTGTCAATCAGAAAGTTGTGCAGCCGCTTTGACAGTTCCTCCAATCCTCATGCAGCCGCACAGTGTCCTGGTCAACCCACTGTCCCATTCACTCCCAGAGACACCGATCTTCCCTGAAAATTACGTCTTCAAGCATTTGTCCAATAAACGTCTGGCTTTGCTGCACTAAAAACAAAAGTGTTATTGAAGTCCAGTGAAGCTGCACTGAAATTAGGTTTTTCAAATAGTGCTGCCTCAGGAATGTAATTATGAGAGAAAAAAAAATCACTTTAGATGACCTGCAAAAAATTATTGCTGATCTGAAAGAATTAGCCATGAAGTTGAACATATTCTAGCACGCTTTTTTGTAATATCCATGTGAATACAACAGTACATATTTGACAATTTTTTTTGTGACATTTTAGAGGAGGCAGAGCTTTCCTTGTAGTCTTAGAGCAGTTGCCACTGCTGTAATGCATTCCTCTGTGTAGCAGCATGCAATCTTTCAGTGTTTCACCACCCAGCTTTCAGACTTTTTCAGTTTTATTGATTCCATTTTCAGGAACAGTACCAAGCCCAGAGAGAGCTGTGGATGACGGAGGATATTCTTTGTGGCCTCAGGGCCAACAGGAATCACTTCCGGGCTATACTGGCATCACAGAGGCAACATACAGGTAACATATGATTTTGGGACCGGTTCCACGCCAGATCTACGCCTGATATCATTTTCAGACAAATTTCCCCTAATAAAAAGTTATGTGGCCGCAAAGAGAGGAAATGGGTGCTATATAAGACCGTTGGTCTTGTGAACACAGAAACTCAAAAAGTACAATAGGACCCCTGTGTCCACAGTTTCTCTAACCACGGTTTCTGTCAACTGTGGGTTACCGGTTCACAGTCTGAAAAACAAATTCCAGCAACAGCTCAAAAGTTTTGCATGCCAAGCAAGCACAGACTGTAATTTAGTGAGTACCCATGATAGGCACCTCAGTACAGATTATGTACGGGCACATAATTACAGACTGCCATGCTTAGTCCTCTGAGCATTTGGTAAAAACACATTTATTGGCTTTGGGGGGTGACGGGTGTTGGGGGAATACACTGTTGTTATTCTGACATCTTTTCTAGTTACACGATTGATTTGTAAGTGATTCTTCCACAATATCAGTAGTTAAAGTGCTAAACAAAATGGTGAATTTGCCTGTCTTTGCCGTTGCCAGTTCTTCAGAAGGGTGCCCTTCATCATGAAGGACCAAGACCTCAAGTGGACAGGTCACCGAGTGGCATCCCTATGGTACGAAGCATTTCTTTTCATGTATATTGGGGTGAGCTTGCTCTGAACTGCAATACTAAAGTCTGTTTCTTTCCTAGCTGTCAAACCTAAACATGTTTGAAAGCTTAGAGAGAAACTTGCACTTTCTAAATCTAGCATGTGAAAGTGTTAATGTCACCGTTTTGCATTTGAGTTTAAAGAAGTACCGGGATGCTTATTTAGGCTACAACTAGATTTGCTGAATTCTCTTTTAGCTTAACATGGAAATGGTGAGTAAATTCAGACATCACAATATGCTCTCGCTTTTATATAATTTAGTAAGTATAATTAATTGCTAACCTCTTACTGCAGAATTTTACTAGTTTTATGAATGAAACCTGCAGGAGGTACCTGCAAACACAGACAGGAAATCTGCTCCGTATGTGAACATAATATCAGGAATACTATATTCCAAATATAGCATTCAAAATATTTTGTTAATCAGAATGTATTGAGTACTCATATGAAATAACTAAAATTCTTGAAGAATTTTTAATGGTTTCATTCCTTTTTGCCTTTTTTGCAATATGTGTCCAGGCAGGTGTTGGTTCTATCTTTTCTGTTTCTCTCTTGCGCCAATTCACCACATCACTTTCTCTGCCTTTATGTGTCCACTTAATGGAAATGCTCTTTATGGCTAAATGATGTATGTGCCTGTTGGTAGGAATAAAGCTAATGAGCTCATCTTTAGCTACTGATAGCGCTTTTCCGCTTTTCCAGAAACTGACGATTTTACATTATAAATTTTTCAAGCTGTATCCAAGCCAACCCTGTGTCGATATGCATGGATTATCTGATGGAAAAATGCCATATGCTATATATTATTCATTATTAATCTAATATATAGTTGATGTACTCATGCATTCCTGATAACTCAGAACTTGAAAACTTCCAACCTTCTACTTAAAAAAAGTACTACAGAACAGTTTACACAAGCGAATGGTAATTCTACTCACTGATGATGTGTCTGGGTGCATCAAATGATGTATTTTCAAATCCAGTAGTGTTTGATGCTAACATAAGACAGTGATTCTCACAGACTTGGTACTGGAAATCAGCATATAGTAAATCATGATGTACACTGTGTGAACAGTAAGTAATTGCCTCTTTGGTTTTACGTCACTATCGCTCTCCAAACCCTGGGCAATTCTTTCACCAAGCTGATCTTTCTGCAGTGGAAAACCAAAATGAGCTGGAACTAGTGTCTCTTTGAGGTATGGCTCAGTTCCTGTGTGCCAGTGGAAAAGTGCCATGAACGAACCTCTCCACTCTCTATTGTGGACAGTGAACACCTTTGGGTGTCCAGGAGTCAGTTAGTTGGTTTGAGTACTAAATTTTGCTTCTTATGCTAAGTACGGCTGAACTGTACAGTACAAATGAAAATTATTTTCAGTGAACTTCTTTAACTTTATTATGCTTTTTTACACAGAGCACCTTTCTACATAATTGTATAGAAACACAGCACAACTGAGCAGAAATACAAACATATTAACCTAAATGCTAAAGTTAATTAATGGTCTCTCTATGGAATTCTCAATATGATTTTCAGTGAGTGAATTGTCTATAAATGTTTGCTCAAAATCTAGGAACAGACCTGTAAATGATTTTGCAAACTGGCTCATTTCTAAATCAAATATTTCATACTGAGGAGGTGGAGTTGGAGCCCCCTCCGCGCCCCCCCTTACCCCAGGAGGTGCAGGAGAGCGGGCTGAGACCAGGCTGGCTGGAGAGGCAGGCTGAAGTAGAGGTGAGTGGCAGTCAGTCTGATTGACTTATCAAAGTGGGCCGATAACGACATTTACAAATAAAAGGGGGAAAAGCTCTTTGTGTTATGTTTGTCAGATAACCATTCTACCAAATTGATGAAATAGATATTCCAGGCCAGTGTTTCCCAGCTCAGTCCTCGGGGACCCTAAGACAATCCATGTTTTTCCTCCGCCCCAACTCCCAGTAATAAAAACATGGACTGTCTGGCAGGGAGCTGGGAGGGAGCAAAAACTGTTTGACGTCCCCCAGGACCCACTCACTCATCCACCTGTTCTCTTTCCTCTTTGCCTCTCGCAGGTATTCTCCAGTGATCTGTCCTCCTGCCATCGGTCACTAGATCGAACAGGACACAGCCTCACTGTTTTACCCAGAGAAAAAAGGCAGGCAGACATAATGCCAGGTGACCTCGCACTGCCTTCGCTTTCAGTCTCATTCAGCTTATAGATCCTTGCAAAAGTGTCCAGAACATTGTTATTTCCCCTTTAAGACTTGATTCATGCCATTTCCTTTAAGACCTAATATTTTGTATAAATATAGCTTACTTCATGCATATCTAAACAAGAAAAACTGAAAAGGTTGAACTATTATTAAATCAATCAAAGAAATAATAATCTTAATGCATTACATAGGTATTCAATTCCTGCCCAATGGGGACAAAGATTGCCTACCAATTGAAGATCATTAAAGAGTATGCCAGTGTAAGTTAGACAAAGTGATACAAACGTATATATATTAGGAAAACAATATCAAAAAGTATTTTGTCAACACAAGAGCCCTATTGAATGAATAATCAGAAAGAAACTATATCATACCACCCAGTCACACCCTGGAAAAGGCCATTTCCCAAAATTCAGTACCCAAGGTAGAGACCTGTGACAGAAAGCCAAAGACAGATCAGTGACTGGCTCTGTGTAACACCGGCCTGTAGAGAAGGATGGCAAGAAGTGTTTTCACTACTGAAAAATAACCATTGTAAAGCTCACCTGGATAGGCTCTGGACCCCCCGCGACCCTGTCGGATAAGCGGGTTGGACAATGGATGGAAGCTCACCTGGATTTAGCCAAAAAGCATGACACTGACCTAGTTAAGATGTGGGAGAGACATTAATGTAGTTAGATGAGATAGAAAGAAAACAGAGACCATACTTCCATCCATATATATAGAAATATAAAGAAGTATATGTACTGTATACAGTATATAACATTTAGAGCAGGATACTCACCCTAATTCCAGGTCTAAAGTAGCATTGTAATGGATCTGAAATAACAGGGTAAATGTCATCAGTGGCCTAAAGTTCTAATCTTAGTCTACTTGAGAATTTGTGGCCTTATTTGAAACTCACAGTCCATAAATATATTTCGGCCAACTTGAACACAGAAAATCAGCCAACAGCGACAAAAGGGAAGCACTGCTGCATATCCATGTTTCAGCTGAATAGCTCTCTAAGTATTTCAGTTTCTTCCTTTAAGGTATTGACTGACAATTAAATTCTGTTTTTGATGAAACTATGAAAAAGTAAGAATGCATTGCAATGCACTTTCAAATGCTTGTATAATTTAAGCCACTATATGTAACTGTCAAACAAAGAAATCAATATCTGTTTGATAAAATCTCCATATAATGTAAAGAAGAAATCACAAACGTTTGCTGTTTTTTCCGTGTTCCTCTCACGCATTTCTCTGGTGTAGAGTAACATAAATCGTTAGGCACTGTGAATCTCAGCATGCATAACAGAGTACTTTACCCAGATGAGATCAAATGTAAGATTTGTGGCATTTGAATGACAGGCAGACAGGTGACACTGACTTTGCTCTCTCTCTCGCTCTCTCTCTCTCTCAGCTACCCTGCCTGGTTTTACTGCCTCCAGCTGGACTACATCCGACACAGCAACTAAGGTGAAAGTCCTGTTTCCCGTTAGCAGACATCACTGCATTTGCAAAGCATTTAGCCAAGAAGCAATGAAATGAAATATTGTATGAAATGCTTTACAAAAGCATTGTGCAACGCTGATTTATCAGCTACTTAATCTACTTTCAGACCTTTGCTTTGCATCTGAAGCATGAAATGATGTATTTAGTGACTGTATCTGCTCTTTGCTACCCAGCAGGCTTAGCAGGCCTCATTTTTATTATACCTTTAATGCCCAAACACTAGGGTAAAATATTTAATATTGTTTATCTACTGTCATAAAAAAACATTTCCCCTCTATGGACAAAACTGAAATAAAATATATCAATATGACTGAAAGATTTGTATGTGACAGGCAAGTGTGAATTCTATTGACTCAATGCTCTCTGTATAATTTGGTTCCTTGCAATACCCAAACTCAGCACAAGATGGCAGTAAGCGCATTAAGTTGAGGCTCTTTAATGTGTCTTTTCGCGTTAATACAGCTGCTAATAAGAACTCCTTTAACTCTCATGTTAATTTGTAACTGATAAGAGTTAACTGGTTTATTAATTTATAAACCAGCGAGCAAGGATGAGTGAGGAGGAGCAGAGAGAAAGAATAAGGAGAAACCAAGAACGGCTATCAAATCAGAAGAAAGAAGCTTTGCCAACAGGCATTAACCACATCCAGTATCAAAGGTCATCTCCACCCAGGGAAGAGGTAACCGTATTTAAGCAAACTGAGATACTCAGTTGAATAGCAGGCACACACAACAGTCCACAGTTTAATAGAAGCACAACCAAATCAATAGCTTATTCTATTAATATACTTTGTTGTTTGCAAGGTAAAGTGTCCATGATGAAATGAATGACTGTGCAAAGCAAGAAGCTTACAACAAAAATGTATTTCGACAGTATTATTAACCCCATCCAGCCAAAATGAAGCTTGATTTGCATCCCTGTGACATGGCTTAACTCAAACAGAAGTGGTCTTAGGCTGTGCAAGTGTGAAGGAAGGACAGTAAATTTGTCAGTATGTTCTGCTACAGTGAAAGATATGTGCACAATCAAGTACGGTGAATGCTTTATACTCATATTGTGTGTATTGCTAATGTACATCTATTTTTACCAATACAGTGATATCATTTAGTTTTATAGGTATGGTGAAGTGGCCTTAGTGTAATGCACATCCTGAGTTTGAATTCTTACAATGTATTTTTTGTGTAGGTTTCCTGTGTATGTAACTTTCTTCTTGTTTATTTGCCTCTCTGTGGTACTTAAGCCCCCCCTTCCCATCAGAGTGACACGAGTCTATACTGCCGTCTTGCCATCTGCCCTGATAGCTCGACGGGTGTCAGTTGAAGACCCCCCTTCTGAGTTGGTCAATCCCTTCCCACAGCAAATCTCCACTGGGACACCTTTTTCAGAGCTTGACCAAAACCAGAAGTCACACTTACAGGAGACATCAAACCAAAATTCCCCGTGGCTAAAACCGGACAGAGCAGACGGTCAATCTGATCAAAGATTGCCATCTGATTTATCATCAGACATTGTTGAGGATAGACCAACTATGTCTCACACGGCCAAAGGACTGTCAAAACAAAAGAAGCAGAAGCTTGCAAAAGAAGAGGACTCACAATTACATAGCCATGACCACAGCAGTATTACATCCAGCCAAAGCCCAGAAGCAGTTGAACAACATTTAAAAGATGTGGCTAAATTAGAAGCTGAAAAGGTGCTCTGGTCCCAGACAAATGACTGGACGGCATCAGAATGTGGAATTTCGCCTTCTGATGATGGAGCTAAACCAGAAGGTGGGGGCGCTGGCTTAGCAGGAGTGACGCTGGGAAATGGAAGAAGAGAAAAGGTATGGAGATCCATGGATTCAAATGGCAGAGTGGGACATGCTGCTACGTAACTGTACCACAATGTCTGCCGTGTGGTTTGATTGGGATTCCATCATTATAAATGGTCAGTTCCTCCTCAGTTAGGAGCAGCTGCGATTAATAAGCAAATGGGTGTTTTTAATCTACAAACAGTACAGAAATGATCAGAACAATGTCTAAGGATTGTGCAGAAAAAACATTCCAACCTATACCCAGTAATATAGCTCAACTTAAAGCTGCGACAAAGTAAATTCTCTCTTTTCATCCTTTCACTGAAGCCCGGAATTCGAGCATCCCTGCTAGCTGCAGATCTGGGACTCGACCTCCGTCTGACTCCAGAACAGAGAGAAGCAAAACTTAAACGGGTGGAGAGGATCAGGGAGCGAGTAATAAAAAGGTGCATGTCCATTTCTCCATGCATCCATATCTGTTTTTAATCAGACTTCTTTTCATGTGTACACATCACTGAAAATATGGGTCCACTGAGCATTTTAGACAGACTATACTAGTATACTGTCTATAGACTAACTATACTAATATAGTATGCTCACTCTACTAATATAGGTATGCGTCGATAAACGTTTATGCGTCGATAAACCATGTGAATGCTATGGAAATATATATACTGTACACAATTGTATATCGTATACTGGCCCTATACTGTACCTGTACTGCCAAAATAACCAAGATAGTTTATACTAACTAATATAGTACTTCAGTGTAATAAAAGTGATAAGTAATACATGTACACTGCCTTAGCACCACAAAGTGAGAGAGACAGTACACGTCAAAATAAGGATTAAAAAGTACAGTAAAGTACATAAAAGCATAACATAAACATTTATTTTCACTTTCAACTATTACAGGTACTGGTATTATAAGTTAGATAGGCCTATGTTCTGTACCATTGTACAGGTGGCAGTACGTTCATTTTGTTCATACCAGATACACGTGGTCCACTATGGTTGCCTACATCTGCTGTGTCCTGTTAGCTGATCAGGATTTTTCAACTCTGTGTGGTTGAACATTGTGTGGAAGGATGTTAAGCAACACAACTATACTATACTGTACTGTACTACACTATACTACACTGCCATACGAAGGCAAAACACACTGAATATTTTATGAAAAGTGACTTATGACTGAAATTGAGTCACTTAGGTTCTGTTTTTATTTTATTTTTTTGTTCAGCTAAGCTCAATTTTAGGGGCAGTGGCATACACATGCACACACTACTCACTGGGTGCTAAATTATGGCTAACCTCTGTTATGTCTCAATGTCACATATGGGTTAAATGCAGAGGCTGACATTTCAGGTCCAGAAAGTAAAAACCCAAACCAGGATTTTGTTTCAACCAACCAGTTGAGTACTCTCTGACTGTCACTCTTTATAC
>JABJVQ010011280.1:0-11623 GCA_026770845.1 Campylomormyrus tamandua | reverse complement strand
TTCCCCCCCACCAGCACCATCTACGAGACGGGTCTCTGAACTCCCCCAGGTGCCAGATTGGTACGGGCCAGCGGTTGCTTCCCAGCAAAATAACCGCACTGCATGTGTCTTAAGGAACGATAAGCTCCAGTGCACCCCCGCCCCGCCCCTGCCTCCAGTGGACGTCGGCAGACTCTCTCGCGCGGCCTCATTAAACGGAGCGATCGCTGGGGCCGGCAGGCCCATTCCACGCCGCTAACGGGTTTCGGTGCGGGAATAGCGGCAGACAGCGGCGAGACCGCCAACGATGAGACAGACGGTTACCGGGGGCAGCACGTCTAACGAGCATCTCGGGAAAAGGCGTTAATTATAACGACGCGCTGCGTGCGGAAGGCGAATGCGGAGACGTGTTGGTGCAGGAGACAGCTTGTCGCACCTCTGCCTGAACGTGGGCTCGGAAATGATCGTTTACCAACTACAGCTCCAAACAGACATAAAAGAGGTAAAGATAAACAATAATCTGTCAACGATACCTTTATACTCATCAACGGTCGCTATAAGTATTAAAGGGACAGCAGGAACGGCCTTTAAGCATTAATGAAATGGGTTATGGGCTACCTGAGAGAAACAGAAAAAGGTATGCAGAGGGAGAGAGGGATACAGAGGGACGGGGGAAACAAAAAGAGAGAGGGAAACAGAAAGAGAGGGAGAGGGGGAAACAAAAGGAGAGGGGGGAACAAAAAGAGAGAGGGAAATAGAAAGAGAGAGAGGGGGAAACAGAGGGAAATGGAGAGAGGCAAAATGATAGAAAGAGGGAACGGGAGAGAGGAAGAGAGGCGGAATGAGAAAAAAGAGGGAAACAGTGAGAGAGGGAAAGGGGGAGAGGGGAGGAATGAAACAGGGGAACACTGACAGATGAAAGAGAGAGAGAGGGAAACGGAGATAGAGAGAGGGAGAGAGGAAAAATAGAAAGAAGGAAGCGATAGGAAATAAGCAGGAGAGAGAGGGAAACAATAGGAGCAATAAGAGGGAGAGACGAAGAGAAAGGGAGAGGGAGATGATGAGGAGATACTTGAGGAGGTTTATGTACAGTCATGGCAAACATTTTCCTAATGAAATTGCGTGTGAAATGAATTGGCTACGAAATGTGTCAATAAATTTCACAGCCCATTTGATACAGACACGGACACAGAGCCCCCCACCTAGCCCTGCCCGCCTGCACCCCCTCCCTCGACGGGTTAACCACCTTCCTGCAGACTGATCCAGCGAGAACCACCGACTCCCAGAAAGCCAACCCCCCCCCCCCATGCGTCCCCTCCCAGAATCCCACCCAGCAATACAGGATGGGGGTAGGCAGGGTCCACATAGAAGACTGGAGCTCTCTTCTCTTCTTCCAAAAAGTACTCTTCGCCTGTACACTGCAGAATGAGGCATTATGGGAACTCAAACGGGCCCTGTATCAGCTCACAGATAATGCTGTGGTTGTTAATGGAAACCGCGGGTGGAGAATCCTGAGAGGGGGAAGGAAAATCTCCACAGCACCGCATATGCTGATGCTATGTAGACAGCTGACACCTCAGGGTGGTCCTGGGTGATATTATCATAATATGGGATATTGTGGTATTTTTGGGTATACCATGGTACATTGAAATCTTGGTAACAAAGTTAGCTGAGATGGGAAAGTGGCTCAGGGAGTGCTGTTCATTGGAATGGATGGATGGATGGATCTCCAAATACCAGAAATACTGTGCACTGTGGAATAAGGTCTAGACAGTATGACGGTATGAAAAATTAGACATAACCCCAGACTACCAGAGAGGAGCTACAGACAGCGTTGAGAGGAGCTTCACACTGGAAACACAAGGGACACCAAAGCAGCAGGCAAAATGCTCCAAGGCCCCGGTCAAGCGGCACGGCTGCCCCAACCAAGAGGGGATGCCACTGAAGAGGAAGCAGGCTGGGGGCTGTCCCATGGGGTCCAGAGCCGGCACGCCGCCCACATTATAGGGCACACACAAGCTTTTGGGGAGAGAACAAGGAAACAGTCAAGCAGGACTCGAGAGGCTAACACTACAGAGCTTTCAGAAGCGGCTGTAATCCTGTTTCATTAAGCAGAAAGGCGGCAGCCAGACCAAAACTGAGGCGCAAGTCAACAAAGTGGTTCCTCAAAGCTTGGTGCTCTTTGTGTTTAAGCTAAAGGAAGGATGAAGTAAGTTTGTAGTGAGTTTGCAGTGACTGCAGTGTGACTGAAATGAGTTTGCAGTGAAATCGGAGTATTATTCCAGCATAGCTGCAGTACAGTGTGACTGCAGTGTTTTTCCAGTGTAACTGCCTTGATCGCAGTGTTATTGCGGCATGACTGCAGTGAGTTTGCAGTGTGACTGTAATGTCATTCTCGTGTGACTTCAGTGAGTTTGCAGTATGACTGCAGTGAGTGTGCAGTGTGATTGCAATGTGACTGTATTGAGTTTGTAGTGTAATTGCAGCATGACTGCAGTGAATTTGCAGTGTTACTGGCAGCATGACTGTATCATGACTCATAGCAACTGAGTAAGAGAATTCCCACCCCCAGCACCCATCCAGCCACCCCAGAGAGACGGGCAATTATGGACCAGCCAGTGAGACCTGGCAGTGCCCACTCTATCGTCTTCACACTACCCTCAACCCACACTGCCTTTAACACACATTTATAATCTGAACCCCGGTCCAAAGCACAGATCGGGCTGAATACGCCGGGGAGAGCCGTGTGACCGGATTATTCCGGAAGGAAACTGCTGCTGTACCCTTGAGTGAAGCACTTTCCCCAGAGTGATCTAGTAAGATTTCCAGTGTTATCAGTAAGTCAGTAAGACCCTTAAGCAGCTTTGCATAAAAGCGTGAGCTTCCCAGCAGCATAGTGTTAATAGCCGGAGCAGGGAGATGGATGGCGTCCCTGCAGTGGAGCTGTGGGCTCACTGCCGCCTGATGTTAGCAGAGAGCTGAGCGCAAACGGCCTTTCATTCACCGTGGGCTGCTCTGCACATAACTGATAAGTCCAGAAAGGCCAGGCAGAACAGCCATGTCCTCTCGGTCAAACGCAAAGGCCTCTCCCACCACCACGCTCCCAGTCACACCACGAAGGCCTCTCCCACCACCACACTCCCAGTCACATCGCAAAGGCCTCTCCCACCACCACACTTCCAGTCGCACTGCAAAGTCCTCTCCCACCACCACACTCCCAGTCACATCACAAAGGCCTCTCCCACCACCACACTTCCAGTCGCACTGCAAAGTCCTCTCCCACCACCACACTCCCAGTCACATCACAAAGGCCTCTCCCACCACCACACTTCCAGTCGCACTGCAAAGTCCTCTCCCACCACCACACTCCCAGTCAAACTGTGAGGGCCTCTCCTGCCTCTAGCCCCTCGGTCAAACTGTGAGGGCCTTTTCTGTAGAATTTCACCAGAGTAAGTGTCGTCTCGCAGACGTCCAGCCCTTTGTTCAGCACACCTTGCATCACTGGATATCCAAGGGTTCTGCATGACAAGCAGAGCAGGCAGACTGTAAATTTGCCTGTCACCTCCCCTCCGTCCCACCTCATGGCAGCAATGATACACAGCAGTTCATCAAACGGACCACTGATGATGTGGTATTTATGACCCTGCCCATCCTCTGTGACCAGGCTGACCAAACAGAAAAGCATGCAAACGTCTTGGTGGTTTATTGGGACGACTACCAACCTCTGACCTCTGACCCAGGAAATAATCACCCCTGTGAGTACATGCTCAGAGCTTCAGCAAACTGAGCAAGCACTGCTTAGGTCCAGGGATCCTAGAAGGGGTCAGACAGTTTGTGTCCTCCCCCCTCACATCACATCTTCTCAGGAAATGAACATTGATCCCAACTGCTTCACTGCCCAGGAAATGAATTAATTCTGTAATTAATGGCATCTTCTGTAAACAACTGGCTCAAGAAATGAAGAAACTGTCCATGGGCAGCCCCCGCTTTCGGCATTAATCTCACGAATACCAGAAGATCGGTGTCGTTTTTATGGGCTGGATCAAGCCCCCCGGGGGAATGCAGTGAGATGGACCCCTCCCCATACCGAAACCGCTGCCTCTTGTCAGCGTGACCTTGAGAAGGCACTGCGCTCAGAGCGAGGGGGTGCGCAATGTGGGAGAAGTCCTGGACAATGGGCCATGATGGCGTGAGGGGCGGGGGCACTGCATGGACTGTTTGACTTCCCACCCTGGCATCACCAGAATGCTATCCTACGCCGATTAAACAGGAGAAGCGCTGATGCCAATATAATCACCAGCAGTTCTGTCCTCTTGGCCCAGGCAGGTACCCCCCCACCCCCCCCCCTGCCAGGGAACTCGTTTCTCAGAATCCATGGGTGCTGGTCTCTGCTCCACACCACCGTGCCGTGCGGGGACGCAGTGTTGCTACGGTAACCCCCATCTTTGCAGCCGGATGTGAGCTCAAAAGACTCCATTCATAAATAAACGTCCCCATCTCTGAATAGAAGGTGAGCCCCCCACCTCCCCTCAATTCCAGCCGAGCAAGCTGCTCAATAACAGCAGCCCATGACAAATACTGGAAATATTGGAATCTGGAAGACTCCGGGGCTGGCGTGACGGGCCAGCAGAAATCGATGGCGGGTATCTTCACACATTCATGAACGTCCCTAGCATGTTGTCCCCTGATGGACGCCAGCAGGTCCTCCAGCTTCTTCCCAGAAAGACGCTTCATGTTTCCGACACGCTCCAGGAAGTGCGATTAAGACTCGGACCAAGCCAGAACTCACAGTAGCGGACAGCGGTAATGCGCGGCGTGTAGAAACCGCAGGAAATGCCGCCGCAATCCACTTAATTGCCAAAATCGATCATGCAAGGAGGGACGACGGAGATGGCGTGACCTCACCGCATCGCAAGATGGTATCCAGCAGCTAAACATATGACGCTGTCAACTGGAGGCGATGAAGACGTCAGCTGCCGGAAAGGGGGGGGGGGGTTTTCCAGCTACGCCAATGGATTGCTGGTTTTAGCGGTGTGTCATGACCTGATACACTGGCAGATGGTGACTCCAGCAGTACGTGGAAACTTCTCATGCACTTCCTGACTCACTTGTCCCACTGAACTTGCCAAAGGAGACGCAGCTTCAGCTCACAAGTACTGCACTTTTGTCCCCCCACCCCTGACCAAAAACAAACAAAAAAAAGACCCGCAGCCGAAAGCCCCCTTTATTATGTATGTCACCACAGACCTTGTGGTGACTTACAACTGAGCAGGAGGAGGAGAAAACTATGGGGGGGGGGTTTATTGGGCTGGTCCAGCAGTGTTGGTTTACAAGGCCACAGGGTAAGGCTGTTCGGGGGAAATGTTTTCACTGTTTAATGCCTGTATAAACAGCCACAAATCCTGCCCGGGTCCGGAGGCCATCTGTGATGACTGGGGGGACTCTGTCATTTGCCCGCTTGGCTGAAAGTCACTCCCCGAGGCCGTAGTCACCGTCCTGCATGGGACTACCCGTTTAACATGCAAACCACATCGTGCCATTATCTGGGAAAAATGAACATACGAAACTCCGGGCAGGCAGGAAAGGCAAGGTGTCTGGCCATCATGGGGCGTGTGGTCATCGCCGTGGCAACCTGAGAATGCGTCCGTTACCGTCGGGTTTAATTCTCTGCATGCCACATTTCACTGCAAACACACCATCACCTGGTTCCTTGGGATGGGGGGGGGGCATTGCTCCCCAGCACTGTAGGGGAGCACAAGCTCTAAAAGGGAGGGGTCCTGCTGATGATCCTCCTAGTGGCATGATCAGGTGAAGGGGGGGGGGGGGGTCTTTACCTCAAAAACGAAAATGAAAAATAGGCAGCGCTCAGGGGACGGGAGGAAGGGTTGCTGAGCCCAGCATAGACAGGGGGGGTGGCCGTTTTTTTAAGTCTCTGTTTCAGCCTGTGCCTCGTCTCTGCGCATTTACATTAATTCATTGATTCTTTTTTTCTGACTGAGAAAGATATTTTAAGCCACCCTGACAACAAGCTTGCCGAGCTTGACTGATAACAGCACAGTTTAATTAAATGGGAGCCCCCCCCCCAAGTAGCAGGCTGGTAGATGCTGAGGGTGTGGGGGAGGGGGAGTTAGGGGAGGGAGTGAAAGAGTTTTCGGAGTTGAGGAGCTATTGTCTGTTTGGTGATGAAATATTGGGGGGGGGGGACATCACCATATTATTGGCTCTGAGTCTAATCGTTGCACTAGCCGGCTGTCACTCTTGGAGAAGCCCCGCCCCACCGCCCAATCCTCTGCCAGCATGAGACATCTGGCTAATGTGCGCTATCCCAGAATGCCCCTGCACCCCACTATCCTGCACGAGTAAAAGCAGATAAACGAAACAGCCTTTCAGCAGCTCTGAGGCTCACACAAATACTACCCAGAATACACCTCTGGCAAACAAACAAGCCTCATTAACCCACACATGGTAGCAACGGCTAACCTCGGAGGGCAGTGAGCAGCCCCTGCAGCCTGCACCTGTGACAGCTTCATGCACACTGTTCTTTGGAGATCAGGTCCTGGGCTCTTGTCTAACTGCTTGTCTGTTTATCTGAGTCTTTCCTTTCGGAGCTCATTATGCAAACGCAAAGGAGGCCCGCATCCCATTTACTTGTGAGTGGTTTTTGGGTTTCTGTACACTTACTGCAGTCCAGTCACACACCCATAACAAGGTTGCAGAGAACGGAGCGTGGTGAGGCGGTAAAGGCCAGACTTTAACCATGTGAAAATGGCTGTTCCTAAAGTTCACAGGTGCAGTCACTTTTTGGTGTCATGGAAAGCATAGCGCCTCCTGGTGATGAGCATACAGCAGTGCGGCTGTTACCAATATGGTCAAACAAACATGACACGTTGACGTTCGGGATCTGCCTGGAAGGGAAGAGGGCTGGGACAGACGCAGGAAGCTTCCTCTCCCCCACGATTACGCAGAGATAATCCCCACTGCTTCAGTGGCGGCCAACCCCCACCCCCACCCCCGCAGTCCAGCTGCGTTATCAGCGGCACTAATCTCCCCTCACATGGCTGCTAGCAGAGCCGCCGCAGAGCGGGATTCACTGCAGACGGCCCCCGGGGCCCCGAGCTTCGAACGTGGCTGAAACTCACTCAGCAGAAACACACAGACACACAGGCTCACACATACAGGAAAGACACACAGCAATATAAACACGTACACAAAAGCAGACAGGCACACACACACACAGAGGAATACACACACACAGACAGTCACACAGACAGGCACACAAATAAACAGATGCACACACACACACACACAAATACATAAACTCACACACAGGTACAAATGTGCAGAGACAAACAGAAAAGCATGCAAATGTCTTGGTGGTTTGTTGGGCCGACTGCCAGTGAACCCACAAACAGATTCCGTCCGATAACAGAGCACTTTTGTGCTTTTTAACCTAGCTGACGTCGTTTCCTAAACCTTTTCTCCATTGTCAGCAAACCTCACCTCCCCCCCACACACCAAACCCAACAGAGCCTCCATTAACTGCCAAACACAAGCTGGGTGCAGCGATGAAGATGCAGGGAGGGGGGGGTCGGCTATTTAGACTGGGGTGGGGGGCCCAAACGAACCTCCTGCGACACGCTAACCTAAACGGCAAACAAGAAGACTCCGGCTCGGTGCAAAAGCTTCATGGCAGTTCTGCCAAGCCACAAAGTCAGCAAACAACAAGCACCTTCATTTAACAGGAAGTCCCGCCCCCTCAGCAGTATCCCCCGACCCAAGCTGGCACCCACTGGCACTGCCGCGCCTCCCAAGTCAGCCGCATCCACGGGGCCTGTGACAAAAGTTTGTGGGGGGTGGCATTACAGAGGCCTAAAAACAACAGAGAGTAAAAGAAAAAAAAGAGAAGGATGGGGGATGGGGGGGTGATATGCGGGCGGGGAGACTGACCTAGTTTGGTGTGAGAGCCGGGCACCAGTGCGGGGGCTACGTCTGGGAGCAGAACGACATCCCAGCAAGGGGCAAAATCAGCAGGGATTATAACAGATTAAGACACGAATAAGCACATCGACAGTACTGGCCCTGCCTGTGAGGAGGAGTCTGATTTGGGGAGGAGTCAGTTTGGAGGGGAGTCTGTTTGGGGGAACAGTCTGTTTTGAAGGGGCCCTGGGAGGAGTTCGTTTTGAAGACGCCCTTGGTGGTCCCTTCCCCCACTGAAAAACGATAACCGCACTGTAATGTGGGTAACTGCTCCCCCTCCACCACCTTAACGACATCTGCCACCGAATTGCTCCTTCCGCCAGGTTTCCATGGGGACAGAGTCTTGAGAGACACGCGTTTTGGGATGGCTTTAGCCTCAAGGTCTGTGAGCTCGTTAGCAGCGACCGGCTCCTTATGCACTGACGAGTTTTGGCGTGAGAGGGCATGGGGGGGGGGGGGGGGGGGGTTTTTCACCTTGATATGTAAGCGGGTGAAATCTGTGACCTCAGACTGTTACTCCTCCAGAGCGAGGCCGAAATGAAACCGTTCAGACTGCATTAATGGGCACCATGCTGACAATCTAACCCTGCTTCCAAAAAGCTATCATTCAGCCACCGATTAACCCCTCCCACGCTGCAGAGGGCGCCATAGCAAGCAGGTACAGAGCAGAGAAACCAGCACCTCTCCTGACAGACCGCCTGTGCGTGTGCGAGCAAGAGAGGAGCATCACCATGGTCACCCCCGTTAGATGAATTCACACATCGAAGCCCAAATTCAGAACTACATGTAGCACAGACTCCCATCCGAAGGACTCCTGCTTCGTAAGAAACTTCTGTATTAGCAGAAGAGAGACTGACATCTCGTTACTACAGAATCTCTCATGTACACAGATCCAGTGAGAGATGAGCACACTCTACGGACACCAAAGCACATGTGACCCACAGCAGGGATGCTTTTATCAAATTCATGGGGGGAAAATCCATCTTATTATCCCCCCCCCCCCAGAAATCCAGAATCACAATCCTAGCCTGCCACAATTTTTAAAACCCAGAACTGTCACGATTCATGTCACGCAAAAATGTCACACTCAGACCTCAGAAACACTCGTGATGTTTAGCGAGTACAATGCTTCGACCAAAAACCACAGGCCAAACAAACAAAAAAAACGACTCATTTCGTTTCGTTCGGCGATCAGCCTGACATGATGCAAGCCGCTGAGTGAGGATTTCACCATATGATGAAAAATAACATCACAGTGTGTTTTTATATCTGCATTTTTGTACATCAGGGTAGCCCTCGTTCAGAAGATCAGCTGTAAGGTAATTTTAAGCCAGGATGCGTGTGCCTGACGTCCAGCTTCGATTTCTGCGGCAGAAAAAAAACAGACCGGAATGAAGAAAGATCCAGCAAGCACTCAGTCGCATTTACTGCAAGGCCCTCACTAAAGTATCATTATTTGTCCTTTTCTGGGCGATTCATTAAGCTGTGGCTGATTTTATTTGCTGATTTATTTTTGTCGATTATATATCAATGACTCTGCAGCAGACTGAAGTGGCCCGAGCTTATTGAGATCACGGAGTCGATTCCACGGGACATTCTGCCGTGAGCAGAGAGCCTGGCTGACGGACAGCAGGGGATAGGGTGCCGTCTGCCCCAGGGGAAGCCAGAGGAGCTGTGCGTTTCATACGGCTGATGTGGCGTGAACACGCCGGCCGAGGCCCGCGATGTTCCGGCATGTTCCGAGGCAGAGAGAGCAGCAGCAAGAAGACCAAACCAGCAGCAGCCGTGTAGGGTGCCCCAGGACTTTCAAGTTCAGCCAGAAAACCCTACTCGCACTCATGGGGGGTGGGGCAAGAGGGGCAGCCCCCCCCCTCTGCCAGCGCCTCTGCTCTCACACCATAAAACAGGACATTTTCCAGCTGCTGCATCAGGAATGACTCATCGACGAGCAAACGTATCACACATATATAAAATATATACACAACGGGAAAGCAGGGATCACGGAGCCAGGAAACATGCTGGGAAGAAAGACGGTAAACACACACACTGGGGGTGTACATGGAGGGGGGGGGCAGGGTATCATATGCAAAAGCCTGTGCACGTGTCAGTATGGAGCAGCCAAATTCTACATCAGCCTTGCCGAGCGAATCGGCTTACCTCCAGGAGAGTCATGTGCTCCTCATTAACCAATCACGCCTTACAAACTCTAATCCCTATTACCGGGGGCAGAGCCTGGCTATGCTCAGGCAAATCACCACTGAGGTTACGGTCTGTTACCGTTGACATTTCTGCAACCTCGTGTACCGTGACCCGGCGTCTGAGTCCTGTTTATGCATCACTTGCATGAGCACAGTGACATTTCATGGAATACGCACGCCCACGGGGAGCGTTTACACACCGACGGATGACCGGGCCTCGTGCCCCCAACCTGGGACGGAATCATTTGAGCTGGAGCGGACACACGTAATGGGCAGAATGAACTCGGGTCGGCCACAGAAATGCCAGGCAACAAACTTTACGGTAACAAGAATGAGGGAGGGAGAAAAGGGCCCAAACAAAGACTGCAGCAGTAAAGATGGCTGCCTTTGAAGTAGCAGTGGTGGAGGACAGAGACTCCCCTGACAAAAGGGCTGTACAGAGCCTATGACTGTTAGAACACGGGGTCTCCTGTAAGGATCTGTCGCTACCTCCCTGAAAGCGGTGCCCTTTGAACCCTCCCCCGAGAACCTCAAACCCTCCCCATAATCGGAGGCAGGCCTGTCAGCTTGTGGCTAAGATCAGCGGAAATCGCTGACCCCCGTGACCCGCTGTCAGTGTGGACAAGCCGCCACATCAAGCGTGACAAGGGGACATTAAATGAACAGCCTTTTTGTCAATCAATCACATTGCGGGCTTGGGCGGAACAGTCCCGCCTCTCGATTGGCCAATCGCACAGTCATTCGAATGGAAAAAGGCGGGAACTGCAGCCAAACTTACAGGAAATCTGCTTCATTTACATCAGGATATCGAGATGACACTATAGCCCATGAACAGGATAAGCGATCAGAAGACGCATGGCTGGATGATAAGCCTTTATGTCACTGTAATGAATGACATATTAATAAACAAATGGGACTTAATGAGAAGGAGGCTTGTTTCCCAAACAGAGGATTCGTCGATTCATTTCTCCATGGATGCCCACTGCTGGAGGGCCACCGGTGAAGGGCATGAGGGAGAAGGTGCACCCCCTCACGCCCCAGCTTAGAAGCAACACACCCCTTCAGTCGCTGTTACTTGGATTCCAACTAAAATTGATTCAGTGTCACAGCTGGGGGTCCAGACTGACGGGGGGCTGACGGCAGCGGCGTGGGCTCCATGGCCCCCACCCCAGTGATATCAGCGTGTGTCTCAAACTAAAACCTTGACGGGCAACGTTGTCTGGATCGATTTACGCTGTAATCCCGCACAGCCTTTGAGCTCCAGCAGTGGGCGCTGTTCTGATCAAGCGTGACCCGCAGTTCAGCCAAACGTAGCGACACCATCACCTTCATCACAACAAATCACACATCCTGAATGGGGGGGTCCATCTCCCATACGCTGATGAGGGTGCGACCCAGGACAGGCTATTCTCAGCAGCGACTTGACCCAGGCCCATTGTGCCAGCTGTTCCCCCCATCCCCCCCCCCCC
>JABJVQ010011279.1:0-11623 GCA_026770845.1 Campylomormyrus tamandua | reverse complement strand
AGAGGACTAATGACAACAACCAGAAACAGCTGATCACATGGGGATCCCACACTAGGTTAACGAGGGGGCGTGGCACACGGAAGGAGCGGATGATCGGGGCAGGACAGAGGTAATGTTGGGATAAAATCTTTATCGTTTTGGAAGCAGTTAAGAAAGAAATGCTCTTCTTGTTTTATCCTGTTCATTTTGTGTTTAGATGCTTAAAAAACAAAGAAAAAACATAATTTTGTAATTTTGGGGTCCGGGAACCTATTAATTGGTTTTACATTATTTCTTATGGGAAAAATTCGATCAGAACTCGAACTTATTAGGATTCGATCTGGAGTCCGGAACGGATTAAGTTCGATAACCGAGATAACACTGTATATTTATTTCCCTTGCTATTTATTTTGGGTTAGTAACTATGTGTTCCTCCTAACATTTAGTACGGTTACCACATTCCTTAGTTGCCTTGTTTTCTCTAACCCACTAACGTATTGTGGTGAATGGATGAGACTGTTCGGGAGTAATAAGGAAATTAGCCACAGGTGAAATCAATAAGTAAGCGGGGGATGGACATGTAGCAGAGTGTGGTGATAAGAGGGGAAAAGTTGGAGACAGGAGAGAGACACGCCGGTCAGTGTTGCGTGAGGGGTTGATAGGTGCTGGTCGCGGTCATTAGGATCGCTGCCGGTGAAGCTAGGTAGGAGGTGAAATAGATAAATGTCATGCGGATTTATTAAGGCGACACTGTTGCCGGCGGGTTACACTACGGCTATTGCAGGAGGAAGTTTGTTCCCAGCCGTGTTTAATCCCTGGGGCTTAGTTGATTGGACCCCGTGGGCGGGTCTGGTAGAGGAATGGGAAGTGTCCTTTTTTAAAATTCTTCGCGCGCGCGTGTGTGTTTTTTTTTTTAAAGATGGTCAGCCGATCGGGTTTGTGCAATACGGTGTGTTAAGGGCGGGTTGGGGTACGCGCTGCCGCCTCGGAGGGGGGTGTCTGGTATAATTGCATGTGAATTACGATTATTCTTGGTTTGCTGTGCTTCTGTGAGTGGGGTGCTGGTGAACCTACTGAGTTGCTGTGTTGCACACTCTGGCGGCGGGGTTATAGCCCGTTTATCTGCTCCCTGGCTGGTTGTATTGTGCTAAGGGTCGGCTGAGTGGAGATGAATTAAATAAAGTATTTGATCCCTAAATTGGTGGCGTGTATCCCTTGGGCTTGCTGGGTGGGTAACCTGTGGGGAGCGGGCTAGGATAGCTAAAGGATAGATCTTTAATACCCACAGAGGTTTTCTTACAGTATCATGAGTATGAACCATCTTCTCTCCTACTATCAACCATTTAGCTCTAGAACGTACAAATGCCCCTTGTGCTTTATTTAAATACATCTCATCCAATTTAGTCTGTAACCTACTATATTCTTCCTTATTTGCATCTAAGTCAATCCTTTATTTATAGCATTCATTGATGTCATTAATTAGTTTAGAGTGACCAGATAATCCATGTCAGGGAGGACACTTTGAGCTACTTCGGGTTTTACAAACTAATTTCAAACTCCTGTGCTCGGCTAATTAGTTCAGCTCTTCTCGTGCTTTGACTGGTTTGTGTCCTTGATTGAAAGACTCATCCAGCTGTTTCATATTAGCATTAGTGACACATGCACGCTTATAGGAGACTGACCAATTAGCACACAGTAAGAACTCAAATGAAATCCAGGTCCTTTTAATTGAAATTGTAGTTTACAAATCCTGTCCTAGTTCAGAGTGTCCTCCCTGACATGGATTATCTGGTCACCCTAAATTAGTTGTTTCTCTGCTTCTTTTTGCTTTTTACTTATTCTTCTTCCGTAATCAATAGAATATTGTCTTACTTTATAGTTGAATTTTTCAATTTACTTCCATAGGAAGAAATATCGACACTGGAATTAACAGACTCAAAAAATTTTTTCACCGTGTTACAATATTACTTATCTTTCAACTGACATTAAATTTCCAGTATTTCTGTGTATTACTTTCCCCTATTTTAGGCGATAGTGTGACTTCAACTACACAGTGGACCAGTGGTAGGAGCAGCAGAAATGGTCATTTTCGGTAGGTGTAACATTTTCGGTAGTGACACACCCGCCCCAAGCACAACGTAACAGGGAAGTTCGCCCGAGCTACGTTGTACGTACGTTGCTCTTGTAACTGTCACATAATTTTGTGTTATTTATATTTTCCTTTTGGTTTCATAATTTAATTAGGTCAGTTTGTTTTTGGAATAGCAAACTTTAAGTTTCAATTTTTGTTGCACCCGAACCCATTTAGTTTGCCCTCTCCTTTTACGGATGCAAAAACCAAGGAGGGTAAGGAAGAGAGCGGACTCGCCAGCGAATGGGGTACAAAAGAGTTTTATTTAAGTTTCACCCTTTTGTTTTTGAGATTGGTGTATTTTTTTTTTTTGAAGGACTCATTCCCTCTCGATTCTATGCAGCCAGCGAGGTATGTTTAAGTTTATTCATGTTTTGTTGTATTTTAAGTTTTCACTATAGCCTATGTAATGTGAATGCCTTCGCTGCAGTTCGACGGTGGATATAAGAAAAGTTTAAAGACGGTGAAAAACTTTAAAGAAGAAATAAATCCATCAGTAACAGAAGAACAAGGTGTCGCGTATTTCCTGGAGGGAGTGAAAGTCGAACTCGCCTGATGAAGGTTCATACCGTTGGCGAACTACCCACCTCAGCAGCTGATCAAGACGGGAAAACGGCCGTACAGATAAGTCGGTGTTTGCGTTAAGGACACACAAGACCATTCGTTTTCTTCGAGACGCCTATAAGTCAGACACTAAAGTCTGTGTTCTGAGACGAGGCATAAGTATTGAAGTTACTATAAGGGTACTTTATGTAATTATATACTGCCATTTCATCATGCAAAGGTCACTTAATGGTCATTTATTCAAGCTGAAAGTGAACAAGTTTAGCTGTAATTGAGCATTTATGGGTTTCTGTTCATAGCTCTCTATCCTCTAAAGCACTTTATATTGTCCAGGTTGTTCATATTTCAGGTGTTTCCAAGGATGTTCTCTCTGTGTTAATTTTGATGCTTATTGTTACTGTGTAAATTTAAATATTTAATAATTCAAAATGTCACACACAAGTAAAGACGCTCAGAATGTGGTAGCTGCTCCAGAAGAAGCATCACTCTTAGGATTGCTTGAGTTGAACGTTACTCAACAGGAACCTAGGAGAAGTGAAAGAGCTCGTACATTAACGGAAAAGGGCAGGGAATTTCAGAGAGAAAAACTGAGAGACTTGCTACTTCGTTTTGATAGCATTTATAAGCGCTGGAAAGTTCTGACAAAGTTAGCAAAAGATTCCGTGTTAAAACAGGATCCTAGCATTATTTTGAAAGAGCACATAAGCTGTATTCAAAAGGAATTGTTTGAGCTCAACAGTGTTTATGATGAATATAGGAAAATTGACAGCCCAGTTCATGACATGCGTCGCAAAATGGATAAATGTACATCAGTTACAAATATTGTAGTACAGAATGCACAATCCCAAATGCAAGGTAATGAGGAAAGGCTGAACTGGCCTGATGATGCTTCTGTGTTTGCCTCTTCAGTGTCCAGTCTTTCAGCTTCTGGCTGCAATTGTTCTAAAGCCATCTCTGCTCATTCCAAAACATCCTCAGTTAAGAGACAAGAAGCTGCTGCTGAGTACGCTGCTACACAGGCCGTACTGAAAATTATGGTTGAGCAAGACCGCCACCAAGAGAAACTGCAATTGCTTGAAGCTGAGGAAAAGGTTTTAGTTGCAGACCAAGAAGCAGCTGCAATAGCTCGTCGTCTAGAAGGAGAAAGAGAAGATACTGAACGGAAATTAGAAAGGGAACAAAGGGAGGCTGCTCTATTAAAGAGTCAGCAAGTAGAGAGTGCTGCAAGAAGAAGATCTGTTGAAAACTTGAAGAGAGAACTTGAACGTTTGGAAGAGCTGAAAAAACTGAATGCAGCCAGAGCAAAGTTTCGAATTTATGACGAAAATGAGTGTCACTCAGTCCAAGAACTTGCTTCACAGAACTCTGAACTGCATCATGCCTTGCGGACTGGACAGTTCAGTCCTGAAAAGCTGTTCTTACCACCATTAAGGGATGCAGCTCCAAGTAATGTCGCCCGACATGACATGGAAGAGCTTGGGAAAATCTTAAGCGAATCCATATCAGCAAACAGGCTACCCATCCCTGAACCTTCAATTTTCAGTGGAGATCCAATCAAATTCAATCATTGGAAGTCATCCTTTCAGATACTAATTGGAAGAAAAAATATACCAAACACAGAGAAAATCTTCTTTCTTCAAAAATATGTTGGAGGAGTGGTTAAAGAAGCCTTGGAAGGTTATTTTTTGATTGACTCAGAAGATTCGTACAATGCAGCGTGGAACTTGCTCAATGAGAGATATGGTCAGCCCTTTGTTATTGCTAAAGCCTTTCGAGACAGATTATATGCTTGGCCAAAAATAGCCTCAAGGGAAAGCACTGAGTTAAGAAATTTTGTAGACTTCTTACGTAGTTGTGAATGTGCTATGAAGCAAAATGAAAGCCTACATGTTCTTAATGATGGAATTGAGAACCAAAAACTCACCAGCAAGATCCCAGACTGGTTACGTACAAGGTGGAACCGAAAAGCCACACAATATCAGCTGGAACACGGAAGATTTCCTAATTTCAGTTACTTTGTGACATTCCTTTCAATGGAAGCTAGTATTGTATGCAATCCCATCACATCCTATCATGCAATACAGCAAAGTGAAGATGGGAAACCAAAGATCAAGAACCGAACCATAGGTGCTAAGACCTTCACAACTAACATTACTGAAAGGAAAATAATCACATGCATGTTCTGTAACAAAACGGGTCACAGCTTAGACAAGTGTCGCAAATTTGTTGAAAGGTCAGTCTTTGAACGAGTTAAATTTGTAAAGAGTGAGAAGTTGTGCTTTGGTTGTTTGGGTCCAGGCCATCAGTCAAAGACCTGCAATAGCCGGATGGTTTGTAATACATGCTCGAAACGTCATCCCACATGCTTACACGAAGATCGCTCAAAGGAAGAATCAAAGGTCAAACGAGAATGTTCCAAGGAAACAAGTTGCAGTTTTGACAAAAAGGTACAACCCACTCAAGCACAAGACGACATCAAAGCAATCACGTCCAATAGAGTCGTTCAAAATAGCAGTAGTTTACAGACTTCAGCCATAGTACCTGTTTATGTATCTACACCAAATAATTCAAGTGAAGAAATTCTCATTTACGCTTTGCTTGATTCACAAAGTGATTCTTCCTTCATTCTAGAAGAAGTCGCAGATGCTTTGAACATAAAAAAGGAGCAGGTGAGACTGAAATTATCTACAATATCATCAAAGGCAACTATTATACCTTGTACAAGACTCAAATGCCTACAAGTAAGGGGGTTCTTCTCCTCCAAGAAAATCACAGTACCTACGGTGTACACACGTGAATTCATTCCTGCCAATCGAACACACATTCCCACTCCAGAGACTGCTAAAGCATGGCCTCATTTGGAGCATCTTGCAGAACACATCGCTCCACAGATGGATTGTGAAATTGGTCTCCTGATCGGATATAACTGCCTGCAAGCCCTAATGCCTAGAGAAGTCATCTGTGGGCAGGAAAATCAGCCGTTTGCACAGAAAACAGATTTGGGATGGAGCATAGTAAGTTACAGTGATCCATGTGAAGAGTATGGTGATGTGTTTGGAGTAAGTCATCGCATCATTGTAAAACAAGTGACACCAGAACACAAACCTACAGTCAAGCTGAAAAACAAAGTGCACTATGTCTGCAAAACTCAAATCAAAGAAATGTACAGTCCAGATGATGTGATTAAGATTCTGGAATCAGATTTCCATGAAAGAGTTGAAGAAGCAACCTTTTCGCAAGAAGACTTCTGCTTCTTGTCTAAGCTGGAAAAGGGAATCAAACACAAACAAGATGGACATTATGAGATGCCGTTACCATTCAAAAAGGACAAACCAAATCTGCCCAACAACATGCCATATGTTGATCAACGTTTAAGGTGCCTGGAACGAAAGCTGACAAGAGATCAGAAGTTCCGCTCTGATTATATTGACTTTATGACGGACATAATCACTCGCGGTGATGCTGAAAGAGTTCCAGAAGAAGAACTGGACAAGCAGCCTGTGTGGTATATTCCTCATCATGGGGTATATCACCCACAAAAGCCAGGGAAGATCCGAGTGGTCTTTGATTGTTCAGCAAGATTTCAAGGTGTGTCATTAAATGATCATCTTCTTACTGGACCAGATCTCACAAACACCTTGTTGGGAGTTCTTTGCAGGTTTCGCAAGGGTCCAATTGCCATCATGTGTGATGTGGAACGTATGTTTCATCAGTTCCACGTTAGAGCTGAAGATCAAGACTACCTGAGATTCTTATGGTGGGAGCAAGGAGATGTGACGTCCATGCCATCAATTTTTCGGATGAAGGTTCATCTCTTCGGAGCTGCTTCTTCACCTGGTTGTGCCAATTTCGGACTTAAACATCTAGCTGCTGAAGGAAAGGACAAATTTGCTCAAAATGCTGTTAAATTCATTCAAAGGAATTTTTACGTTGATGATGGACTTGTGAGTGTAAGGACAGAGGCTGAAGCCATTCAGCTCATCAAGGAGGCAAGAGCACTTTGCAGCACAGGGAAACTTAGACTACATAAGTTCATTTCTAATAGCAAAGAGGTGTTGAAATCAATTCCAAAAGAAGAATGTGCTGAAGGTGTCCAAAATCTAAACATGACTTTGGGGGAACCACACACAGCAAGAGCTTTAGGAGTTCATTGGTGTGTATCCTCTGACAACTTCCAGTACAAAGTTTCAGTCGAAGAACGTCCAAAGACCAGAAGAGGAGTGTTGTGTACAGTAGCGTCTATCTATGACCCAATGGGGTTCATAGCACCCTTTATTCTCCGTGGGAAACTAATCCTGCAACAACTGTGTCAAGAAAAGGTTGATTGGGATACACCACTCCCAGAAGAGCTTAGAACACAGTGGGAGACATGGCTAGAAGATCTTCCGAACCTGGCGAATGTTAAAATCAAAAGATGCTACATACCAACACACTTCACAGAAGTTAAGCAGTATGAACTCCACCACTTTTCGGATGCTAGCATCATAGGCTATGGAGGATGTACTTATCTCAGAGCAGTCAATAGCGATGGAGAAGTCCATTGCTCGTTAGTCATGGGAAAAGCACGCATTGCACCTACAAGGATCACCACAGTGCCTCGTCTTGAGTTATCTGCAGCAGTTGTAGCAGCAAGAGTAAGTGTGATGCTCAGAAATGAGCTTGAGATAGAGGAGCTTAAAGAATACTTTTGGACAGATTCAAGGGTTGTTCTTGGGTATATAAATAATGACGCAAGACGATTTCATGTTTTTGTAGCAAACCGGATTCAGAAAATCAAGTCCATTACCATCCTCAAGCAATGGCACTTTGTACATTCAGAAGATAATCCCGCTGATCATGCTTCGCGAGGATTAACAGTCAAACAGCTTATCACTTCGAATTGGTTCAAGGGTCCAGACTTTCTATGGAAAGAGAAGCTACCTTTAAATGATGTGATGGTGGAAGAAATCGATGACAATGATCCAGAACTTCGAAAGGCCCAAGTGCTGAACACCAAGGCAAAGGAAGAAAGGACATTGTTAGACTGCCTGTCAAAGTTTTCAGACTGGAAGAGGACAGTCAAAGCCGTTGCTCGTCTCAAGCGTTTTGCTAAGGAGATAAAGGGCCTCAAACCCAAAAAGAATGAAGCGACCAGTGTTAAAGAGAGACAGGAAGCAGAACTTTTTATCATCAAATTGGCTCAAAAGGAAGCATTCAAAAGTGAAATTAAAGATTTACAGCAAGGAAAGGAAACAAAATCCAATAACAGAGCAAGTAAATTGCTCCAGTTAAGTCCATTTTTAGATGAAAATGGTGTGCTTAGAGTTGGAGGACGTTTGAAAAGATCTAGCCTCCACCCGCATGTTAAGCATCCAGTTATTGTGCCAAAGGCCAGTCATGTTTCATCTTTGCTCATTAAGCACTATCACGAGAAGGTGCACCATCAAGGCAGAGGAATGACTGTTAACGAGTTGCGAGCCCATGGAGTATGGGTCATAGGATGCAGCAGTGCTGTCTCTACACATATTTTCAAATGCACAACATGCAGAAGGTACAGGAGACACACGCAAGATCCAAAAATGGCAGAATTACCAGAAGACAGAATGGAAATAACACCTCCATTCACATACTGTGGTATAGATGGCTTCGGACCATTCCATGTAAAGGAAGCGCGAAAGGAACTGAAGAAGTATGGTCTTCTTTTCACTTGTATGTGCTCTAGAGCTATACATATTGAAATGCTTGATGACCTTACCACAGACGCATTCATAAATGCATTGCGTGCCTTTATCGCAATAAGAGGGCATGTAAGACAGCTACGATGTGATCAAGGTACCAACTTCGTTGGTGCACATAGAGAGTTCATGAATGCAATGAAAGACCTGAATCAGGAACAACTGACAGAATATGGCTGTGAGTTTGTAATGAATTTTCCATCATCAAGTCACATGGGAGGTGTATGGGAAAGGCAGATAAGAACGATCAGAAGTATTCTCACAGCAATCCTTGATCAGTCTTCAAAGAGACTTGACAGTGCCTCACTCAGAACTTTTCTGTATGAAGTGATGGCTATTGTAAATAGTAGACCTCTGACAACAGAACACTTAAATGATCCAACAAGTTTTGAACCTCTCACCCCAAACCACATACTTATGATGAAATCTCATGTAACATCACCCCCACCTGGTCACTTTGTCAGTCAGGACCTCTACTTGCGCAAAAGATGGCGACAGGTACAGTTTTTGGCAGATGAATTCTGGACAAGGTGGAAGAAAGAGTATCTCCTTAATCTTCAATCCAGATCAATATGGCAAAAGGATAAGAGAAACGCAAAGGTTAATGATGTTGTTATCTTGCAAGAAGAAAATTCCCCAAGAAATCACTGGAAATTGGCTAAAGTAGTAGAGGTATTTCCCAGTTCCGACGGAAGAGTCAGAAAGGTAAAGCTATTAATTAGTGACTCCACCATAGACAGTCAAGGTAGACGCACATCTAAGCCAACCTATCTTGATAGACCTGTACATAAAACTGTTCTGCTCCTTGAGGCAGAATAAATGTCTTGTTTTTTTTTGAGTACAAATCTCAATTTTATGTGAATTGGAAAATTTTGAAGTTTAAAATGATTATTGTGATGTGAAATCGCAGGTTTGTGATTTGGTGGGAGTGTAACTGTCACATAATTTTGTGTTATTTATATTTTCCTTTTGGTTTCATAATTTAATTAGGTCAGTTTGTTTTTGGAATAGCAAACTTTAAGTTTCAATTTTTGTTGCACCCGAACCCATTTAGTTTGCCCTCTCCTTTTACGGATGCAAAAACCAAGGAGGGTAAGGAAGAGAGCGGACTCGCCAGCGAATGGGGTACAAAAGAGTTTTATTTAAGTTTCACCCTTTTGTTTTTGAGATTGGTGTATTTTTTTTTTTTGAAGGACTCATTCCCTCTCGATTCTATGCAGCCAGCGAGGTATGTTTAAGTTTATTCATGTTTTGTTGTATTTTAAGTTTTCACTATAGCCTATGTAATGTGAATGCCTTCGCTGCAGTTCGACGGTGGATATAAGAAAAGTTTAAAGACGGTGAAAAACTTTAAAGAAGAAATAAATCCATCAGTAACAGAAGAACAAGGTGTCGCGTATTTCCTGGAGGGAGTGAAAGCTCTAATGGACTAAACCATTGCATAAAAGAGGGTAGTCTTTTGAACACCAGGAATACGTGACATCATACCGACAGAGTACTATATAAAAGCCCTTTTGCAAACCAAGACAGAAGCACTGTCAGCTCGCCACCTGGGTCACCGCCGTTGTCACCTGCACCACAGAGAACCTCCACCATGATCTTCAGACTCCTCCTGCTTCTCTCAGTCGTGGCTTGCGTCGCCTTCTCACAAAGTGAGTGCCGTCCTTCTCCGTCGCTCCAACTTTCAGTTCTTCCATCATGTTTTTGTGCGTTTAAAGGTTTTCCTGTGAACTATTACCCTCCCCGTTTAGCTGTGTCTTCCTTGTTGCTCCTCAGACATCGTGGGGGGGCGTGAAATATGCCTGTGCCAGAGCACTCGGGACAGTCTCAGGATTAATCGTAGGTACATCGAGAACATCGAGATTTTTCCCCCATCAAAGTTTTGCAAGAAGCTGGAAATCATGTGAGTATTAACACCTGCATTCTTACTCCGATTTAATTCCCAATTTTGTATTCATTCAGTTAGATGGTTGAATCGAGTGTCAGTTGCACATATGCAGTACAGCAGGACTGAACCGATTATGGATCTGGAGCATAATAACCACTACACTTTTAACTAGCGATGGCAGTTTCGAATCATCAAAACAATTTCGAAACATTCGAAACAATGTTTCGAAACGGTTCGAAAAGTTTCGAAACACTAGTTGTGCACAGCCTGCTGGCAAAAACTGGAACTGCAGCTATAGCAAATACGGCAGAATAAAAACCTATTGCTGCAAGTTTCGAATGTCACGAAACTCAAACTGTCAAATATGTGCATAATACAAAATAATTTTCTTGATAATTTTTATATTCTGTCATATGTATCCTACAGTATATCTGCAATTAGCGTGTGATAACTTTTTGCCAACCGTAATTCAACAAGTACGAATCATAAAAACGTTAGATTATTAATGTCTCTTGTGTATGGTCGTGAAACCTCTCTTGCACTAATATCAGAAGCAGAGAAGAGGATGTTAACAATATTATGAACAAGTCTGCACGTCCACTTCAGTGGTCTCTATAATGGAGCATATTTAGCCACCGGCTCATTCCACCATGCTGTGCTAAAAATGCTACTGGGGATTATCGCTGCCCGAAGCCGTCAGACAACCGGTGACCGACATCACACTTTCTCCAGACGTCACACTCCCCATCCATAGCCATAATACATCAGGATCAAATCATCCTCTCTTGTTATAATACAATCCGGTGCCTTGTGTTCTAACTGTACATACAGTTAGAATAAAATGTTTGTGAACCCGTTGGAATTTACTATATTCATGTGTAATTCCCATATAAAACATGGTCGTATCTCCATGTAAGTCACAAGTATGAACAAACAGTATCTTATAACTAAAGATACACATATTTTCAGAGAATTTTGATCATATTGAATAATTCATTCAAACTGTGAAACTGAAGGTTGGAAAAAGTAAGTGACCCTAAGCTAATGACTTTTTAAAAAGCTCATTGCATTCAGGATTTAGCAGACCTGGGCCCGTATTCACAAAGCTTCTTAGAATGCTCTCAGAGAGCTCCTATCTTAGCCTAAAAAGTCCTAGCTGTGAGTCTTAGACTAAAAGTGATTTAGAAAACTTCTTAGAGCAACTCTGAGTAAGGAAAGTACAAAAGCCTTTATCTTAGTGAGGAGGTGTGGTCGACTCCGTTGCTAGGGGTGATGCAGCAATTCAAGGACTGTGATTGGTTGATAACAAAAAAAAATCTGTAAAGGTCTTAAAATGGACTCTTGGTA
>JABJVQ010011278.1:0-11623 GCA_026770845.1 Campylomormyrus tamandua | reverse complement strand
TGTATGAATTCAATATTTGGCTTGATGGCAACATCTGGTGGAAATTTTGTGTCAATAGCCCACTTAGAAATCTCCTTGATGTTGACGTGTTCAATACTTATTTTCCCTGCTGTGTATATATATATATATATATATATATATATATATATGTTTTGAGCTGGGAGCCCTCCAGCCACTTGGTAATCTTAAGGTAGCCCTCAGCTTTAAAAAGGTTGGTGATCCCTGTCTTAGAGCAACTGCAGGAAAGAAGGTGGTCGGATTGTCCGCTCCCTTAATCGTAACTGTAATAGCATGACGTCCGATTCCAAAGCGCCCCTCAAAATCTGCTCTAGGCGTGCACTATCCTTACGACTGGGCTCCAGCCCACCCTTCTGAACAACTTTGCTGAGTACACCCTCTAGTCGTCTGAGGAAAGCGAATAACTTCTCACCTACATTATGTCGAAGAGACCTAAATGCAAAATACTGTACAGGTCTTCCCCAGATTCAAAAACCCCAAAAGCCCTTTCCAGTGCCTGAAGATAGTCAGCCGGGGTAGCATTGGGATCACTAAATGTTACAGCCTGAACTATCTCTAAGGCAGGACCCCTTACACTCTCCATAATTCTCTTCCGCTTCTCCCGGTCCGAACACTCACATTCCTCAATCATTAAATGAGCTTGTTCCAACCAGTTACTCAGGTTCTCTTCTCCTACTGGAGTAGGGCTTACTCCAGAAAAAATTCTCAGAATTCTGAAAGTATTACTTTCCACTGGAGTTCTCATTGTTTTCTCCAAAAGGTCTCCCACTACTCAAAGAAGTGACTCCGCTGAAGTAGCCGGGAGGGTCTCATGCGGTACTTCCTCCGCGCTCTCACTTTGTTCCTCATTGTGGAGCAACCGTCCCAACGCGACAGAGCAGGCCTCACATCCTATCCCCATGAAGGTCCATGGCTCCCACCACTAAGAGGTACAATATCTAGGAGAATAGCCTTCATATTCACTTTCTCACTACATGCACACAACACCATGCATTTTTGAGTTTCAGGGTTGAACTTTCTTCCCCTAACTCTCACTCTGCCAAGGGCTTTGATGGTATGGAGAGTGTCCTCCACCTCAGCCACCTCAGTGCCTTTGGGGACCCAGTTAACCATGATAGCATGATGGGGGTCCAATCCTTCACCCTCACACCAATTACTAGGCAGAGACATGCTTAATAATAATTAGAAACAGGTTCGGTATGCCTAAATCAGGGGTCCTTAGACCCCTGGCCTAAATAATGAAAGCAACACTCCAGTTTAAATGTTAAGATGGCTTTTTGCCTACCCCTAAAGTCAATAATTACCAAATCAGCAAACACGCTATGCAAATTTTACAATAAGCCACCCCAAGAAGAGAGAGAAGAAGAAGAAAAAAAACCCTAACATCCCAGCGGTGCCTCCATTTTATGTAGCCCTTCTTTGGTGTTGGCCTCCGCCCCCACCAGGCCTGCCTGAGTTCTAAAATGTAAATGGACGTTAGGGTAATAACGAATGGCGCGGAGTTACTACTACTTCCAGTAGACAACAAATTTTATTGACCCAAAAAAAAAAACAACGAGCCACAGGCAAGGCCAAATAACGCAGAAAGGTATAAACTAAACTCAAAAACGGCTGCAATTCTATTCACTGCCTCTTAGATGAAAACATAGAAAGATACGTCTGCATAGTACAGTATATGCTCTTCTTGTTTTATCCGGTTCATTTATGGCCAGTTTCCCAGTCAAGGTTTAAGCCTAAGCCTAGACTAGCTTCGAGTTAAAATGGTGAATCTCCATTGAAACGGCAATTTAGTCCAAGACTAGTCTTAATCCTTGTTCAGGAAACCGGCCCTTAGTGTTTAAATGCTAAAAAAACATATTTAGGTGTCATTTTTTGGGGCCGGGAACCAATTAATTGGTTTTCTATTATTTCTTATGGGGAAAATTCGATCACAACTCAAACTTTTTAGGATTCGATCCGGAGTTCTGAACGGATTAAATTCAAGTTCTGAGGTACCAGTATTTAAATTACTATATGAAAGTAATGTAACTAATTTCATTTGATTACTTTTTGATTACTTTTCTAAATTATGAATGAATATTCTCAACCGTTAACCATTTTGAAATTTTTTAACCTGGTAGTGTTTACCTTACAGCAGTACTAAACACTGACTACTGTCAAATTCCTTTCAATACATGAATTAACATGATTATAATTGATCAATTTAAGATACTAAACATACCATAGAAGCCTAATAATGATTTTAAACAACGGGTAAGACTAGATCCTCGCTTCATACTAAGTGAAAACGCAGATTCCCTCAGTGTACCAAGACATAACATTAATGTTACATAAAATATACCTAAAATGACAAAAAAAAAAATGTTAAGACTCAGCCTTCAGTTATTAAATTCTAATGTGTGTTCATAATATAAACTTTTTGGGAGTCAAAACAAGAAACTACAAGTGATTTGACCACTCCATGATGCTTCAGGATTACATTATGATACAAACATTTTATATACTTGTGAAAATAAATGGTTCCATTTTACTTCTGATCTGAACAGTTCTTGCATCAGACAGGATATGAAATTTCAGCTGATTGTGTAATCACTTATTCTGTTTAAGTCAATTTTTTCCTAAAAAACTGTACTGTTTTTTGCCTAAAACTGTACGGAAGCCCTGAACCGCATTTGATGATTTTTTTTTTTTGGAGACAATAAGTCGTTATTTCGACATAATAAGTCGTTATAATGAGATAGTAAGTTGTTATTTCTACATAATAAGTCGTTATAACGAGATAGTAAGTCGTTATTTCGACATAAGTCGTTATAAGGAGATAGTAAGTTGTTTTATCGACATAATAAGTCATTATTTCAACATAACTCATGTTAAGCTTTGCACCAATATTAAAGAATGCATTAAGTCATGCTGATGCACTGTTAACATCAGTAGCTTACTTGGTACACTAACGACCCATGTATTTCTGGGAATTGTACATAGTTTGTGCTTTCATTCTAAGTTAACCCTTACTGATGTTAACTTTATGTAGACCACTAATATGCTCCATATCATTCTTATTGTTTGTCCTAAATCGCCTATAAACTTATTGTGTGTAGCATTTCACAACATTTTATATTCCACTAATTCATTTCTAAAACATTGCCTGGGTAATTCATCTACATCCAAACTGAAAATCAGAATAACATTGACCGATGAGCCAGGACAGAATTACATTGCACGTTATTACGTTGGTGCAGTTTGACCCGTCTAATTATTGGGCTGCTGTTTACAGTGCACAGACAGAGTGATTCAGTGGTAAGAACATGAACAGCCTTAATCGCAGCGAATAAACCCTGCATGTCATGGTTTTCGAACATATGCACTCAGCTGACCCATTAGGAGATACTGTAACTGTACTGCCCCACCCATATAATGAACTGATGAACAATCAAAAGCTGACTTGACTCAAAAAAAGTGTTGAATCCTAAGTGATGAAATCTATACTAGTAGATCTCATTTAATCCATGATAAAAAAGGTAGACACTAGTATACATTTCAATGCAGGCTACAGCAAAGCCATAAAAAGCTACCAAAACAAAGTTACAACTCAGTTACAACAATATCAAAACAAAGTTAATATCAAAGTTGTTGCCCTTGTAACATTTGCGTAACTTATGCATTTAGTCTGTCTGCAATTCACTGCCAAGCCAACTCCCTGGCTGTGTTTATGGCCACAGCATTGCCTTTTTTAATGATTACATCTTTGTATTTTTCATACAGCTCCATAAGCAGCGTTTGTTCTGCAGCGGAAAGAAACACCGCTCTCATTTTACAGACTTTCCGACTCATTTGGTCGATCTATCGTTCATCCATTTATTTAAATATTGCGGGTGTGCGACTATGCAATATGAGACTATGCAAGTCTGTCTTGAATGAGCCTTGATTAGTTAAAACTGAACTGCGTTCGTGGAACGACGTGAGGCTAAGTTTAGAAATGGAGTTAGGTTGAGTCTGACCTTTTCAGCAAAGTCTGCCTTTCTTTAACTACTTTCATGGAATACCCCCCTGGGGAGTGTCCCACAAAGCAGAATTTCCCAGTCAGCTGGATTACTTAAGACAAATGTGAAAGCTGTCCAATAGGAAGAGAGGTAAGTGACATTTATATTTGACAATTCTTACATTTGGCTAATGAAGAAATCCTGGGGGGGTGTTCCACAAAGGAAGATTTCTCAGTTAGCTGGGTTAACTTAAGCTATAATTCATGATTGTCCAATAAGAATTTAAGTAGGGAGAATTCCTATTGGTCAATCATGACTTCTAGTATAATTTTCCCCAGCTAACTAATACATATTCCTTTGTGGAACACCCCCCTGCTTTGTGGAATAACCTCCAGGATTTTTAAATTAATAATAATAATCAATCCTTTATTGTCCCTCATGGGGAAATTCTTTTTATGCCTCCCTCAAGTTGCTCTTTGTAGAACAAGTTGTCTGTGAAGGGTAGCCACCTGTTGGGACGCCCAGGGAGCTGGGGGTTAAGGGCCTTGCTCAAGGAGCCACAGATGTGCTGAGGCTGGGTTTGAACTGGCAACCTTGTGATTACAGGCACACAGGCTTAGCCCACTGAGCCACACACTGCCCCCAGCTTTGTGAAACAGGCTCCAGAAATGCATAGGTATTGACTAAAATGATAAATGTTCTAACCAAAAGTAGGCCTATCCTGATATGTAATGCCTGCATTCCCACTTTCCTCTCCCTCCTACTTATGCTGCCATAGCCATATCTGCCGGAGCTTGCACATTGCACTTCATACTGCACTCACCTAACTGTTAGCACTGCCTATAGTCTCCCCTACTTTGACTAATTGCACATTTTATTTCCCCTACTCCTCCTGGGGAGTCCAGCACACTCTGTTACATGTGACGTCGCCACTACCAATGACGTCCATGCATCCAGCTCACCGTTCTGCCTGTGTCATCTTCCATGTACTGTATGATCCACTGCCTTACTTCTGGTTGCCTGGCGATTGGAGGGAGCGTTGGCACCGGCTTGTCATCTCCCCCCTGCTCCCCGGTTGTGACTCAAATTTTATGATTTGGACAGTATGACTCGGCACTTAGCCATGTCTCCAATTTGACTCTCCCTGCCGGCCCCTGGAGGATGGGCTCCCCCTTTGAGTCAGGTCCCTCCCAAGGTTTCTTCCTTCTAGGGAGTTTTTCCTTGCCACTGTTGCCTATGGCTTACTCACTGGGGGCTTTGGGTAGGGATGCTGTAAAATGCTTTGAGACGATGTAATGTTGTGATAATGCGCTATACAAAAATAAATTTGTTTGTTGTTTGTTGTAATTTTGGCCATATTGCCCAACCCAGGACGGACATTTGTTTCAGTTAACTTTAATGCTTTCTGTATACCCCAGTGTAGTACCAGTAATAAATGCTTTATTCAAACCAGCCTTGAATTAATTTGTGGTATGGTATCTGTACTTTTACTTAAGTATGATGATTGAATAGTGTTAATACCACTGTTCTTCCCGGGCATTCTACGCATCTCCCCATCAAGCTCATTTGTGGAGAACTTAACTAATAGCTCAGAGTTGTTAAAATCCCCTCAGTCTCCCTGGTGCTGCTCCTAAGCCTGGCCCCTTCTATCCTCACAGAAGCACCACAATGACAGATGACTTCCCATTACAGGAGTCCCCACTGTAGAATGAACGAAAATGAGAGAATGAAAGCTTGGTTGAGGGGACACAGGAGAGTGGGGGTGTTTACTGTGTTGGAAGAAGAGAGGCAGGGGATGGACACATGAGGCAGGGAGAAGTCACAGAGGTTTACAGAAGGCTATAGCACTGGTATGACGAAGCTGAAGAGGAGGGCATTGTTCACAGGTAGGGCAGACATTTCTTAGTGTCTTCTTGTCATTTATTTGTTAGAGGACCACAGATGTATTCTTTTTCTGATAATCAGGGAGTTTGCTGTTGTTAAGCTATATCTTGTGGATTTAGAAACCAGACTGAAAAGCTGTTAAAGTAAGCCATGTAATGAAGGTGACTATGTACGTTGGACTCTCAATACACTATGAAGGCAGGACATAGCGTCTCAGATGGTGCAGGCGCCACTTTGAAGGCAGCTATGATGGAGTTTTGCAGTCAGTCTGCATGTCCCATCCTCCCAATGAAAGTGTTTTCTTTCTCACTGTTGCGTTCTGTTGTGTTTTCTCTGCTGGATGAAATGGGAACAAGACTCTTGTCAGGGCACGCAAATTGGAAGGACGAAAGGAGAAACGGGAAAGAAAAATTTAAAAACAGAAAACAAACTGTAAAACAGAAATAAAACAAAGTTGGGTCTTATGGAATATTAAAAAGTGTAAGAGTTTAGGAGGAAAATATTGAAACATGGGAACAAAAAGATGGTGTACAATGTGAAAGGAGATCACTTCAGAGTAGCTGGAATGAGTAATAGCTGTAAATGAGTTATAAGGAGAAACACATGGGCAGTGTCTGCTGTTGACCTACTGAGTACAGAGTTCGAATTATATGTATATGGGCATGTACCCACACATGCATCTACCATGAACTGAGGGTCTCAGATTTCATTGCAATACCTATTTCTGTGAAAGGATATCCAGTAAAGATCCAAAAAATAATTATGAATATAACTTAAAATTTCAGGCCAGTCACTGGATAGATTTACTATTTTATATTCATAGTAATGTCAAGCATTTACTGACTAAAATTAAATTTCTTTTTTAGTTTCAGGTTGTGATTCTATTAATTAATGCTGCATGAGTGGATCATGACAGCCCATGGCCTCTAGAGGGCGAAGTGGAGCCACAAGACTCATTTTGATTATCTCTGCAAGCTCATCTGCAGCAATTCCCATGATACAGACTATAAGAGAATGTTTGAGCTTGTGTGTGTGTGTGCGCGTGTGTGTGTGTTTGTTGCTCTACTGTCCAAGATTTTGCTTCGTATCTTGTATTGGTATTTTTTTGCATGCGTCAAAAGTAAACAAACCAGGATAACTCCCTGTGACTGTGAGGAATGGAGTCTGCCCTTCACCCATACAGCTTCTAACACACTTTTCTTTCCTGTTGACCACTGCACTCCCCTCTGTATCACCTACAGTACTGTGCAAAATCTTAGGCAGTCCAAAGAAATGTTTAAAGCTGTTTATCTCGGTAGCAAGTGTACTTTGGCTTAGAACAAAAAACACAATTTAACATTAGAACATGTGCAAATTAAGAGTAACACAATAAAAACTAGTAATAATTTCTTCTGTTTTCTAAAAAGTTACTGATATCTAGTTGGATGGCTAGATGAACACCACTTCAGTTCCCAAACTTCTCCTCAGGGGCATCCCAGCCATTCCATGAGTTTGTTAAATTTCACCAACAGCTCAATTAAATAACTAAATAAATTAGTTTAAAAAAGTCAGTGACAGATTGACTAGCTGTATGAGGTACGTTAGTGGCCAAGTCAAAAAACACATGGCTGCACTGGATGGTTGCTGTAAATACTGGGGTGATTTTAGCAGAGGTTCTGAAATGGCTACGCTGACACACTTTGACAGGCATAATATCATAGTTTTACACCAACACAAGGATAATTTAAACATAATTTTCTTTGCTTGCCTAAGACTTTTGCACAGTACTGTACCTCTCTGATGATCGATGTTCCACTCCACAGAGCTCCTTCCTGCAGCCCTTTCCCCTCTCTCCCATGTCCTAAGAGAACTGCTTTGCTCACCCATTACCCTGCACGTCCCTCATTTATAGCACATATGGCACCTGGATCCATGACGAAGGCACTGCGGGGAGCCCGTGACTGTGGTGTAGGGCTGTTTCCAGTATGAGCACCACATCTTTTTGAGTCACCCTTTACCCATTTACCCATTACATATTGCTCTCTATTCGCTCTGGGTGTGGTTTGTGGTTGTGAGCTTTGATTCTCTTTAGTTAGACATGTAAGCGTAAATATAAATAAATTAATAAACAAATTGTTGTACATTAGGTGAACATGCTTCTAAAAAGATATTTTTAACATTTTTTTTATGGGTACAGTTAACTATTTAAATGGGTTACTATTTAAATGGGACTATTTATGGTAACTATTTAAATGGGACTATGAAATATTTCATGCAGATATACTTTGTCATGCTTGTAACATTTTTGTGAGGGGTCCTTTGATTACTTGAGTACTGGTCCTTTACATGTGCCCCACAAGGGAATTGTATCCTATCCAGGGTTTGCCCCAACCTATACTGCTCTCTGCTGCCTGGGGTGGGCTCAGTGGTTGGAAGATGGATAGATGTATGGATGCATGCATAGATGGATGGACATATATATATATAAGCTTAGTCATTTAAAAATGTAATTCCATGTCCATGAATCACTTCCACCCAAACCCCACCCTCTGGGTTCCCTTATTGTCAGCCTGGGGTTCTGCACAGGCTGGCACAGCTCTGTGCTGCTCTTAGCAATTGCTGTTTTGTGGACTGTGCCAGGGGGAACAATATGATGCTTTTACAAACACAGCAGCTGGAGCTCTAGTGACATCACATGCAATACAAGGAGCACTGTCATAGAGGTTTGCAGAGCAGGTGCAAGACTGCCTTCAGTATCAGCGATGACACGTGTCACTTCTGCACAGCAGAACATGATTTCTCAATGCTTCACACAATTTCCCAGATATTTTAGTACATATATGCAAATGGTTTTGCACGACTGTATACAGCCATGGAATAAATTAATTAATATAATAACCCAAACGAGCTTGATGGGCCGAATGGCCTCCTCTCGTTTGTAAATTTCTTATGTTCTTATGTAATTATATTTTTAAACAAACATGCATTGTTAAATCCTGGTTTAATAGCGGTTCTGCTGGATGAAGGCTACGCTGAGTAGCAAGCATATTGCTTCCAGGTTCAAAATTTCTAAGACAGCAGAACACAAGAATAAGGTGAAGCAGAAGACACTGGAAACTACCAGCAAGGTAAAGGGCGGAAGTGACTTTCTAATGCCAGAGATAACCTGATTCTCATGAATCGCCGGATGACATCAGGTGACCTTAATAAGGAATGGGAAACATTAAGTGCAGGTGTGAAGGCAATGCTAAGACAGTTCGTATCAGGCTCCTAGAAGTAGGACTGAAATCCTACAGTATAAGCAAGAAATAAGTCCTTTATTAATAAGAAACAGTGAAGAACCAGGCTGCAAAATACTCTATACACGAACACACACACACACACACATATATATGTGTGTGTGCGTGTGTGTGTATATTTATGGATGCACACCCATAAAATGATGCTGTGGTCTCTTAATTTTTTCCTTGGCTGCATATATGTGTGATGACTGGGTGTCGGCGAGCGGGGAAGCAGGCGAGAGAGTCGTGAATACTATCAAATAGGGTTTATTTAGAGTAGACCGGACAAAGGGGAGCACATGGCAAACTCACGTTAATGACAGACCTAGGGAAACAGACTTGAATGCAGACTAATATACACAAGAGAAGCAGAGAATAACAGGCAACAGGTGATCACAATCAGGAATTAACACGAGGTAACGAGGGGGGCGTGACACACAGGAGGATCGGATGAGCCGGGCGTGACAATATGTGATCATCGTGTTAGTCATCACATGCAAAATCGTTAACCAAGCTTTCAAAATGATTTAAAAATATATTCCATAAATTGCAGTGATATGGCATTGTTGGTTTTTTGGTTCCCACAGTCAGGGGCACTACATAAGAACATAAGAAATTTACAAACGGCCCATCAAGCTCGTTTGGGGAGAACTTAACTAATAGCTCAGAGTTGTTAAAATCTTTTCTAGCTTTGATTTAAAGGAACCCAGGGTTTTAGCTTGCACTACACTAACAGGAAGACTATTCCATACTCTAACTACATGCTGTGTAAAGAAGTCCTTTCTCAAATCCATTTTAAAATGTTCTTCTGCTACTTTCCACCTATGGCCACGAGTTCTAGTATTTAAACTAATATTGAAGTAGCCATTTAGCTGTACAGCACCCAGACCTGTTAGAATCTTATAGACCTGGATCATGTCTCCCCTTTGTCACCTTTGCTTGAGGCTGGACAGATTTAGCTCAGCTAACCTCTCCTCATAAGACATTCCTCTAAGACAAGGAATCATTCTTATAGCCCTATGCTATAACCTTTCCAAGGCAGCAATGTCCTTTTTAAGGTATGGTGACAAAACCTGCACACGATACTCTAGATGGGGTCTTACCAAAGAATTGTATAATCGTAGGATCACCTCCCTTGACTTAAACTCTACACACCTAGAGATGTAACCCAACATCCTATTGGCCTTGTTAGCATTAACATACACAATGAGGTCTTTCTCAAAATCAGCTACCTTTATTTCAGTGGAGCCCATATAATATCTGTACTTAATATTTCTGCTCCCTGCATGGATTACCTTACATTTATCTACGTTAAATTTGTCTGTCAGGTATCAGCCCTGTCGCTAATTAAATCAAGATCCTGTTGTAGCCTCCGTGCTGCTAGTTCAGTATCTGCTACACCACCCACCTTGGTGTCGTCTGCAAATTTAACCAGTTTACTTTATGTATTGGTGATAATATCATTAATGTAAATTAGGAACAATCGTGTCACACCGCACGGCGCTCGGAGCATGGACAAAGGCGCAGGAAGCAGGTAGTCAGGGCGAATACGGAGTTTAATAGGGATAGGAATGAATGGGACAGGCAAAACACGGGGTAACATTATAATGACAGATCTGGCAAGACTAACTCTGACGCGGACTAAATACACAGGACAAGCCAAGAGGAACAGGAAACAGGTGATGACAATCAGGAATTAACACGAGATAATGAGGGGGCGTGGCACACATGAGGATCGTACGAGCCGGACGTGGCAAATAGTGGTCCTAAAATTGAACCCTGCGGCACCCCACTACGAACGCAGGCCCACTGTGACATTGTGCCTCTAATAACTACCCACTGTTAACCAGTTTTCGATCCAAGCTGCTACAGTTCCTAAAATCCCTGCAGCTTTGAGCTTAAGCAAGAGTCGTTTGTGGGGGACAACATCAAAGACCTTGGCTATCTCTCATAATGTTGTTTGAGTCCAGGAAATCTACCATTTTCACTTGGATTATAGCTTCCATTACATTTCTAGTTATGCAGGCTAAACTGATTGGCCTATATTTTGCTAGATTACATCCTATACCCTTTTTTGAATATGGGTGTTATATTAGCATGCTTCCAATCTGAAGGTACCACACCGGCAGATAAAGATTTCTGAAATAGAAAAGTTAAAGGTTAGCTAATAATATCCCTCATCTCTTTTAAAACTATTGGTAAGATGCCATCAAGGCAATGCAATTTATTTATTTTGAGCTTAGCTAGGCTTTGTACCACATCAACCTCATATATTGATCATAGGCAACGCTGTTTTTGTATTAAATAGTGGTAAGTTACTCGTGTCCTCTACTGTGAACAGCCATATAAAATAATCATTAAACTCATTTACTATATCAATTTCACTTTCAATTATAAGGCCCTTTACCAGAGGTGGGATCAAGTCATTGTTTTGCAAGTCACAAGTAAGTCTCAAGTCTTTTCACTCAAGTCTCGAGTTAA